>JAJHZJ010000312.1:697469-947469 GCA_023548195.1 Bettongia penicillata ogilbyi
TTGGACTCAGTCCAAACTTCGCAGAACAAATTCCCATCATAACAGGATTGTTGTGTAAAATTTGGACTCAGTCAGAAGGACTCACCCAAGGACCTAGAAGGCCGCATGTGGCCTCAAGGCTGTAGGTTCCCCACCCTTGCTCTAAACCAATCTGTACCCTTTTATTACTTGTTTACATAAAGTGTTCTCTTGCTTTCTGCAGTTATCTTTTGCATAATAAGTATTTTGTTGGAAGAGAGTCAAGATAGCGAAGATTAAACCTGCTACCTTCCAGGTCAGAAAGAGAACTATTTCTCCCAATCCCCTGGTATGTCCAAGAAACTAAAAGTGTGGTCAGTAAAGTTGGATCCTAGAGTGCATGGAGGGAATGGAGGGAGAATGATCATTTTATGAGGAGTATTAAAGATAACGACCACGGAGGGGATGGGAAGCAAGAGGATAATAATGGTCAGTTCTATGCTTTAGAAAAAAACAAAAACCCATCTCACCAGCTGAGAGGAGAATGGATTGAAATGGAGAGAGGTGAGGCACCTGAAAGGTTAATTGCAGGGCTCCTGGGTGGTGAAGTAAATAGAGTACCTGTCCGGGAGTCAGGGAAACCTGAGTTCAAATCCATTCCAGTTGTGTAACCTTGGACAAGTCACTTAACTCTGACTGTGTTGCAAAATGGGAAAAAAAATGTTATTGCAGCAGAGGAGAGGGAATAAGGACCTGAATGAACCAGGATTAGAGTCAGAGAAAAAGGAGTGATTTTTAGAATAGCATAGCCAATGGTAATGTGAAGATTATACAGTTAACTCAACCACAGACTTTCCATTTGTCTTTTTCTGAAAGCTGACCTATCAGTCAATAATTTATCAGCACTGGGAAGAAAAAGAAGGGCAAAATCTCAAGAAGTTCATCATTGAACAGGGGCCAGGGAGAGACAACCTGCAGATCATTATATACAGACGAGATGTATACAGCATAAATTGGAGATATCAACAGAGGGAAAACACTAATATTGAGGGCAACAAGGAAAGGATTCTTGTAGAAGGTGGACTTTAAGCTGAGGACTATCCAGGAAGTAAAGAGGAGAAAAAGAAGTCCATACACCAGTGAAAATGCTTGGAGTCAGAAATAATATCTTTTGTGAGCAACTGTAAAAAGACCAGTGTGCCTGGGTCAAAGGGGGAGGGGGAAGGTAGGGTGAGAATGGTATAAAAAGATAAGGGGTAAGATCACAAAGAACTTTAACTGCTGAAGAGAGAATTACATGTTTGATTCTGCAGTGATAGGTAACCTCTGGAATTCATTGAGTAGAGAAGTTAATATGGTGACATTGGGCAAGGACCCAAGGACATGGTGACATCTATGCTTGAAAAGTAAAACTTTGCCAGTTGAGTGGAGGATAGACTGATCCAGTAACAATTTCAATATGAATAACCATGGATTGCTGGCTTTAAATTCATCTATCTATCTATCTATCTATCTATCTATCTATCTATCTATCTATCTGTCATCCACCCTACAGGTGACCATTAGTGGTCATAAAAGGTCCATTTTAAGAAATCTGTATTAAACATATAGTACATGTAGTTTTAAGCAGACTGGCTCTTGGATGGAAACCTTACTTCCCTGGTGTCTCTTCTTTCTTCTTAGTAGATATTTTTTAATCTATACAATGAAGTCAGAAGTTATAATAAGTGAATTCCTACTCTTAAGTTTTCTGACCCACTGAAGTTTTAGAAAATGCCCACAGGATACTGCTGTTAATATTAAATGGACCCATGATACATCATCGAACTTCCAGAATAACTTGGCTTCTATTCTATGTCTATGCAATTTCCCACCTCCAGATATTTGGTGAGGTATTTGTGTTTCAGGATGCTCTCCTTTTAATCTGATCAATCAGGAGCTCCTTAACTCATATCCTGAAGTTATAGGGATCTCTTCCTGATATACACATACCTGACCTGACAGAAGTAACTCTGGGAAGCCTCTGGCAAAGGCTGGAGACAAAGGAGAGGTCAGAGCCTGGAGGGCAGTAAGGCAGAGCACCTTGACTGTGGGTCACAAAACTTGGGGCTATAGGGTCAAGAATTTGTGGAGGAAAGGCAATTAGCATGGCAGGGGGATTCAGCTTGCTTTTTAAAAAATTAATTATGTTATTTTTAGTTTCCAAAATTCACTCCATTAGATTTTGAGTTTTATATTTTCTCCACTTCTCTCTCTCCCCTCCCCCACGATAGCATGCAATCTGATATAGATTGTATATGTATATTCCTATTAAACTTATATTCACATTAGTCATGTTGCATAGAAGAATTTTAGCAAATGGGAGGATCCATGAGAAAGATAAAAGAAAACAAACAAAGAAAATAGTTTAACTGCATTCAGACTCCATCGTTCTTTCTTTGGATGTGGATGGCGTTTTCCATCTCAGTCCTTTGGAATGTTTTAGGTCCTTGCATTGCCAAGAAAGGCTAAATCTATCAAAAACAGTCCTCACACACTGTGACTGTTACTGTGTACAATGTTCTCTTGGTTCTGCTCACTTCACTCAGCATCAGTTCATATGAATTTTTCCAAGTTTTTCTAAAGTCTAGCTCTTTGTCATTTTTTATACCCCACAAGTATTCCATTACATTCATATACCATAACTTGTTCAGCCATTTCCCATTTGATGAACATCCCCTTCATTTTTAATTCTTGGCCACAAAAAGAGCTTGTACCAGTTTGCTTTTTGATGGTGATTTTTGAAGAAGTGACAAGCATATTTTTTTAAAATGATACATTTATTTTTATGTGGAAGCTCTTTCTTTGTTGGGGGCTACTTATGACTATATGTTTGATTGTTTATTTGCAATTCTCTCTCAATTTTCCTTTTAGCTTTTTCAAATTTCAGTTGCTTTGAAGGCACAGACATAATTTTGGTGCACTGACTTTTGATATTATTTCCCAGAGATTATTTTCAACATTATATTTTTTTAAAGTATTTTCCATTATTTTCTGGAGATGTAAAGAGTTTATCAAGACCAGTTTGGCTTCATACCCTAACTGGTGCCAGCATGAAAATTATGTTATGCAATATGTATATTGCTGAATTTTATTAATGGGCTATGTGTTTATAACGAAATTTTAAAGATATTGTATATGCTTCACTGTGCAATATATACTGATATGTGAATAAATTACTGAGATTGTTTTCATGGTTTTGCATTCATGTATTGCTTTCAAGTTTTGCTATTTACCTTGTATTACTTGCATAGGGCCTTGTTTTCTGATATTAAGAATTTTTTGCTTGCATTACTACTTCCAGTATTGATGTCATACATGGTGCAATCTCTTTCAAAAACTGGGAGTTGAAATAGCTTAATTATGTTGTGGTGTGCTTGGTATGAAAAAAGAAAAAGCCTAGAGGTCTTCTAATATTTGGAGGAGACCTAGTCAGTCAACAGATATTTCTTATGTGCTTGCTAGATACCAGGAGCTGGTAAGTCTAAGGATACAAAGAAAGTCCCTGCTCTCAAGGTAGATACAGGTAAGATAAAATGTAAACAACTAGAAAGACACATAATTGATGAAGGATTTGAAGGGGGAAGCCACTAGCATCTAGAAGTCCTCTTGCCATGTGCAAAGTCAATTTTGAGAAGGAAGCCAGGGAAAAGAAATGTTGAATGTGATGCAACAGAGCATTTCAAGCATGGGAGATAAGCAACTGGTCAATGTGACTGGATCATGGAGTACAGGGAAGGGAGTTGAGTACACGTGGAAAGAGAAGAAGAACCCAGTTTATGAGGAGCATTGAATGCAATGACCCTGGAGGGGATGGGATGCCCCGGGAGCTCATTGAGCAGGGCTTTCAACAATAGCAGCTGGGGTGAGGGTGGGTTGAAGCAGAGAGAGACCAGGCAGGAATACAAGTTAGAGCAACACACCTGAGGAGAGGTGATGAGGGCCTGAACTAGGGATGTGGCTGTGAGCGTTGACAAGGGGATGTATACATACACAAGAAGTGTTATGAAAGTAGACACAAAATTAGGGTTAGGGTCAGAGAACAGCAGTCATTTTAACCATGTTGAACAGGAATATGAAGATAGTATACTTAAAGTCATTAATGTAACAGCAGGAGAGATAACAAAAGAGGTTGTTACAAGGTTACTTGAGATATTTGACCATGGTGACTCTCTGAGAAGCAATACCTGGAAACTAAATATTTTAATTTTGGCTGCTAGGTGATGCAATAGAAAGAACACTGGACCTTGAGTCAGGAAGACTGATCTTCATGGGTTCGAATCTGGCCTCAGATACTTAATAGTTGTGTGACCCTGGACAAGTCACTTAACCTTGTTTGCCTCCATTTCCTCATTTGTAAAATAAACTGGGGAAGGAAATGGCAAATATCTCTGCCAACGAAACCCCAAATGGTATCATGACGAGTCAGATATGACTGAAAAATGACTAACAACCATGGCGTAGCTTGTTAAAACTGTTAAACTTAGGCTGTTAAAACTTAAAGTTACACTAACACTTTTGACACAACAGGGATAACAATCTATCATCTGAGAAGGAGCATCTCACACAAAAACTGACAACAAAAAGAAGGTTTTCTCACAGATACTAGATGTCACAATTGAGTCTGAAAATGTCAGTCTGCCTGTGGTTAAGGTGGAGGTCATATTCTATGTGGGATCTGATACCACAAAAAACTAAGGCTACCACTTCCTCAACACATGAATTACCTTTCCCCAGAATAATAACTGTGAGAGGCTCAGGTGGGACAGACAACAGTGAGCTTAAAATAACAGAAGGTGCATGAGGCAGAGAAGTGACCAGGCTGACTGAGAGCTTCAGAAAGAAAAGCCTCAATGGTAGAAAATCACCTCTTTGGTGCTCACCCAGACACTAGCTAAGGCCAATGCATGCAGAGCTTTGGCTGCACGTTTGAAGAAGGTGGATCAGTACAGGAACATGATGCTGACTTTGTGTCTAATACTGTGACATAAGGGTGATAAGGTCAGGGGAGTGGGTACTCAGGGTAAAGAGGTACCTGCTGGGATTGATGGTGAGAGGTGGAAGAGCTCCTGAGAAAGCTGTTGCTGGTGTTCAGCCTCCATTTTCAGAGAGGACTGATGATATCACAAGGAGATAGCTGGACTTGCTCGTGAATGTGATCTAAATAAAAATCTGGCTACAAAGACTAGGAAAAGGCTGGTTGAATGTGTCTTATGCATCAGTTGCTTCTATGCAGACATATAACATTACTAACAATGCCTGAAGTGAGACAGATACTCCAGAATTTAGGGCAAGGGTGGGGAACCTGTGGCCTTGAGGCTACATGCAGCCCTCTAGGGCATCAAATACTCCCACCACAAGCTGATTCAGTTCCACAGAGCTCCCTTGCCTCTGAGTTACAGATGTAATCTGTCTAGTGACCAAGAATGAGGGAGTGAAGCTACTCCTTGGTTTGTATTCAAGCCACCAGGAAATCAGGTATGTCACTAGATTGAGTCTTTCATCCCCTGAGGCAAAGAAATCTCAAGGATATTTTTAATACTTTTTAAGGAAAAGACTGAACTATCTTTCACGGGAGTAGGGAATTAGGATATTAACTCCAATATATCTTCTAACAGTTAATAAAATGTTTACCAGTCAGTGCAGGGAAAGGATCTTCATCAAAGATACAGTGTGCTCATAACATTTAATACCATTTTTGGACTTTAATAAGGGCCAGAGTTTGAATTAATCAATCAGAAGAAGAATCTGAACCTAACAGTCTTTTTGTTCTCTGAAATAAGCTCAGAGAATACCTCTTCTTACGTCCACAAGGCCAGATGGGGCTGACTTAACATACTTTATGAGACCCTTAACTCAAGGCACTATCTTGAATAATAGAACTTTTTCCATACCTTAATATTTTGTGGACATATACTATGCTATGACATATTAATGGTAAAAAAAACACAGATGTCCTGAGTTGTAATTTCAATCAACACCTTGTCAACTCTCTTATCTTACTGTTTTTACAACCTATCCAATTAAGAAAATGCTTTCTCATGGTATAGTTAATCATATATGGAGACCATAAATGTGAGGGACACAGACATCCTGGGGATGTCCTAAAACAGATTTAAGCCTGATGATTCTTGTATTGGTCAGCCAGAAGGTTTTTTTGGCTCCATGATCATGTAAGTGCTAGCTTCAAGGGAATAAACAATATGTATTCACCTTGTATGCCCTTTTTAACCAAACTTTCAGGTCTACAGTGGATTCAGCTGAGCATATTTTGTTTAGTGTTAGTAATACTAGTAGTCAGAAGACTCAGGGAGAGCCCCCTCCTCATGAACTGACTTTTCCATTCAATCTTAGTCCCTTGAGTCAATTAAGTCTCAAAGACAATTTCAAGACTTTTTCAGGATAGGATCTTAGGAAAACCATGTACATCCTATAGAGGAGGGCTCTAGGAAATGTTCCTATCACAATCACAAGCTCAGCCCATATGAAAGAGAACTTAGTGCCTTTTCCAGAAAACCTCCTAGTCCTCCTAACTTTCCTATTTCTGTTGAGGGTACCACCCCATCCTTCTAGGCATCCAGGGTGGTAACCACAGAGTCATCCCTCACTCTTCATAGCCAATTAACAGTGAAGGAAAAAAAGTTGATACTAATACAATGCTCTGCATTTAGGTGCCAATCTGGTAGAAAGATCTATTTAACATTATCTTTATCCAAACCTGTAGAGAGATATCCAATCTGACATCCTCCTCCTCCTCCTCCTCATCATCATCATTATGTCTTCTGAGATGACTCTTTCCCCCACAATAATATAAGAAATTTTTAGGAATCTCAAACAGGGAAAGGATATCTTAAATAAAGCCTAGGGCAACCTTATAGAATGGAGCAACTATATCTTCAAGAGGTAAGAGGGAGGAGATTGCCCTTAGGTCAATGTGGGTGTCACATGGGAGGCAGCACCAGAGGGAGGCAATGTTCTTAAATAAGTTACCTTTGTTAGATATCTGTCTGATACCCTTCATCCATTCATCTACAGAAAGATCCTTTTTCCCTTTGTCCAGATCTATTCTGCCTAATTTTCCAAGGAAATTTTCTTAGGTGTCTGCAGAGGGCTGTAGAGAAAAATAAATTTTCTTAATATTTCTAGACAAACTAAAAAAGAGCAACAGCTAGATGGTTCAATGCGTAAAGCACTGGACTGGAGTCAAGAACAACCAAGTCCAAATTCTGCCTCAGAACCTTACTAGCTGTGTGACATTAGGCAAATCATCACAAACCCTTTGCCTCAGTTTCCTGATCTATAAAATGAGATACCACCTCCTCTCTAGTGAAGATAAAATGAGATATTTCAAAAGCACTTTGCAAACCTTAAAGCACTTTATGAAAGCTATTTATTTTATTATTCATAATAATAATATCAATATGCTTCTATAGGTAATAAATCTTATCCATTCTATCCACACATTTCCCAAGTTAATTCCCTTCTTTCTACTAATGGGTCTCCCAATCATAATTCAGTCTTTTGTTATCTCTCAACTAAACTGCAGCAAATAGTCTCCTATTTGGTCTCCCTGACACAAGTCTCTTTTTTTCTAACCACCAAAGTGATATTTCTAAAGCACAGGCCTGACCAAGTCATGGTACTCCTCAAAAAGCTCCACTGCTTCCTTATAACCACTTCTAAAGTGAAATACAACGTTCTCTATTCTTTATTTAAGGAAAGTCCCTTATAAGCTTGTTCAAACAAAAACTTGGTGATGTCTCGGACAGAGTGTAAGACTTGGAGGCCAGAAGACCTCACTGTGTGACCATGGACAAGGTACTTAAATTCTCTCAGCCTCAGTTTCCTCATCTGTCAAATGGAGTTAAAACAATGAGATTTAAATTAGAAAATACAAGTAAAATGTTTTACAGTCATTAAAAGTTATATTAATTTTACCTACTATTACCTTTTCAGGCTTATTATGCATTATTATTTCTCTTTGCATACTCTGCTAAGCAGGCAAGGTGACCTTCTTGTCCTTCCTCGTACAACATATTGCACCTCTCTTCTCAGTGCCTTTATGATGGCTCGCCTTCATTTCTAGAATTAATCTTTCAATAAGTTTTAATTAAGGGTTTGTTTACTTTGGCAAATTGCAGAGCTTCTCTGATGACACCAAGCTCTCTGTAGAAATGAAAGCCATTCCTTTTAATATCAACATTCTCCTAGTGTTATTGTACGCAGGAAGTAGGATATGGAATAACTGGGTTCAAAGAATTTAAAAAGAATCATCCCACAGAAGGCAATGGAGAGGCATAGGGTGGGTTTAAGCAGTCTCATACAAGTAACTAAGGAGGAACTCTAAAGAATAACAGACCTGAGAGAGGTCAATGAAGAAATGTAGGAGAGGAAAAGAGGATGTGATGGTCACATGGGAAGGGAAAGAATGACAGGGGCTCAGAAAGTGATGAGTGTCTCCAACATGTTTGGCAGACCTTCTCTATTAAATTTGTGGGAAGTCATCCACAAGCTGGGAAGGGATGGGTGGTGGCAGTATTCATCATGGAGGGATCTCCCAAAGGAGCAAGCTTAGGATCCATTTGATCATCCTTCTTGACCTCCCAGCATTTGACCCTGGGGACCACACCCCATCTCCCTTGGCTTCTTTGAGAGGGTCAGTTTGTTGGACATTTATTGTTTATTAAGTACGTACTATGTTCTACATGCTGAGCTGAATGCTGGGGATATAAAGAAAGACTGGGGGAAAAAATCCTTGTTCCGAAGGAGCTCACAGTTTAATGGAGGAGACCATATGCAAAGAGATATGTAGAAGCCAGATATAGGCAGACAAGTTTCATGTTGTGTAAAAGGAAGGCACTAAGGAGGAATGGGCAAGTTCTTAGAGAAAATGGAACTTTAGCTAAGACTTGAAGGAATTCAGGGATGCCAGGAGGCATCAGACTTTATCTTTGGTAGAGTTGGAGTTTTGGTGAATTGTGAGCATCTGTCTCTCCCTTCCAGGATCCCTCCAGGCTATGTTATTTCTGTAGGAGTCTTCAGGAGGATTCCACAACATAGAGACAAAGAAAGAGAAAGAAAGAAAAAGAAAAAGACAGAGGGGGGGGGAGGAGAGGAGAGGTGAAAAGAGTTCTCTTCTCTTACCTTCTTTCCCCTCTTCTCTTCCTCTTTCTTCTTCTCTTTCTTCTTTTTGTTTTTCTTCTTTTTTCCTCCTCTTCTTCTCCTTCTTCTTTTCATCCTTCTCTTTCTCCCCTTCTCTTCCTCCCCCACCCTTTCTCTCTATTTCTCTGTCAACCTTTAGACTCCTAGAGTTCTTTTCCATGGTTTCAATTTTTATCTCCAGTTTAGTACCCCACATTTTTTTTTTTACAGAAGCACAGAAATGTAGAATCTCAAAGTCTGAATAATCTAATCCATTTGTGAGTCCCTGGGACATAATGAGAAACTGTATTCCAGGTATGGCAGAATGGCCATTGCAAAGGCATAGAGACATATAAGCAAATCAGAGAGAAGTCCTGGTTGGCTGAATCTGAGTACAGGATGACGAGTAATATCCAGTGAGGCTGGAAAGAAGACTGAAGTCAGGTTCTGAAGGGCTTTAAAAGCTAGACAGAGTGATTTATATTTTATCCTGGAGGCAATAGGGAACCACCGGAGTTATTTGTGTTTATGTTTAATGAGACAGGGAAGGGAGACTCATGACTGAATATGTATAACCTACATCAAAATGCTTACTGTCTGAGGGAAAGGGGAGGGGAGGGAAAGAAAATTTGGAACTCCAAAATAATTTAATGAATGTTTAAACTTGTCTTTACTTACATGAACTGATCCTGAGTGGAATGAGCAGAACCAGGAGAACATTGTGCACAGTAACAGCCACGTTGTTCAGACGTCCATCTTTGATAGATTTAGCTCTTCTCAGCACTACAAGGATCTGACAATTCCAAAAGAGGCACCATAGATAATGGTATGCACATTCAGAGAAAGAAGGATCGAGTCTGAGTGCAGAAAGAAGCATACTATTTAAATTGCTTTTTTTCTTTCTTGTGCTTTTCCCCTTTTGTTCGGATTCTTCTTTCACAACATGAACTTTGGAGAGAACAGTTTCAGTTGGATGATGAGGTCTGGTGCCAGGCTGCTAGGAGTAAGAACTGATTGAGAGGAAAGGAAATGGAGGCACCAACTGTAGAGGGACTTCTCAAGTTGTTTAACCACAAAAGGGTGGAAAGATAAAGAATGATAGCAGGAATCATGTGGAGGTGTTTTGAGGATAAGGGAGACATAGGCAGTTTTGTGGACACTAAGAGAGGCAGCTAATACAGGGGGCAACCAAAGATTAATGAGAGAAGAGAGATCTACTGGAGAAGGCAGATGCCGGTACAGAAGGGTGGCTCTTCCACCTCCAAGTTTTTGCCCACCTTTTCTTCTCCCTAGAATTCTGTCCCCACCATATAGTAAACTGAAACCCTCTCTCTCCCACTGGGCTCAATTTCCAATGCCATCTCTACAAGGAAACCCACCTCTGACCCAACCTCACATCTAAAACCCAACTTCCCAAAGTGGTCAATTTGGTTACACTTTTCTGGTCCATTTCTCATTAATGACAGCATATTATATTTTTTCTGCCCACAACTATCATCCCCCTCCACAATTTAGTTCCCTACGGAGTAAGGTCCCTAAACTTCTTTAGAGTCTTGATATAGAATATCTCAGAATTTGGAGTGAGAGGGCCTGTTTGCTGGTTGACCTTGGTCACTCAAACCCTGAGCCTTGGTTTTTTCATCCATAAAGCCAAGGGCTGGAAGTTCCCTCCAGCTCTTCCTCTATGGTTATTTTCTTATGAAAGCAATGAGGTAGTGAATATTGAAGTGGTTTATCTGGATCACCTCTGCCAAGCCACTGATCTCAGTCGTGCATGGTGACAAGGCTATTCCTTCCTCCCTCCCTCCCTCCCCCACCCACCCACTTCCCAAATGGAACCCTGAGCCAAGCAGAGGCCCTTTAGGAGAAGCCCTAACCCTTTTCACCTTCTACAAGCAAAGTAAATAAAGCTGCCTCCAGAATCAGGAAAGTCCTACCTTCCCCTCCCCTAACCTTTGCATCTCCATCCCTAAGGCAACTGCAAGACCCTACAGGTAGAAGACACAGAAGCATCACTTGCCATGGGGTCTCTGACTCAGCAGGGACCCCTCCCTTCATCCCAGCATAGCCAGTGGCTACAGTGAGAGGTGGGACCAGGCAGGCTTAGCCCCGACATTCGCAGAAAAGAGGAGGAGCCACAGAACCCAGAGCTGAGCAATCTCCAAAGCCCTCTGCAGACCTTAGAGTGCGTTAAAGGGATGTTTGCCTTTATTGTGTACTCTTAGGAAGCTCAGGGAGATGAGCCCGTAGTTTACCAGTCTGGGGTGTTTTGGGAGGGCACTTAGTGGGAAATGAGACGAAAAGAGGAGGGGTCGCTGAGGAGGGTCAGCTTTTGGATGGCGCTTGGGATGAGGAGTGGCCAGCCCCAGGATAAGCTGTAACTTCCTTCCCGGATCTGATATGGGACTGTTCTCCCTCCCTTTCCCTGCTTTCTTCATCCCTGATCACCTGGAGTGCTTCTGGATTTCCTCTAGTTGCAGACCTCCCTGAGATGGGAGTGTGGGGCTAGGGAAGTGTAAATGTACTTGACTTGTGTCTGTGTGTCAGCTTTAGCTCCATATGAGGAGGGAAAGCGCCCCTCCCAGGATTGAAAGGTCCCTTACAGCGCCCTGCAAGCCCCACACAGCAGGTGCTCCAAACCTGGGGATGGGGATAGTGCTGGAACAGGTGTCTTGTGTTCTCCAACCAAGTCCTTTCTGTCTGGCTGGTGTTGTTGGGTGTCCAGGCTTCCAGGGATACCTCAATATGACCTCCTTCCCAGCTTTGAGAGGTGGAACTTGTTAGGAGAGAGGCAGACACGAATTTGTTTTGGAAGCTGGAGTTTTAGATGCCCAGAGTCTGTGTGACCTGCTGCCTTATCCTTGTATTTCTGAAAAAAGGATTTTGGCCTTTAGATCTAAGGCTGATAAGATCTGAAAGTCTGGAGGTGGCTATCTCAGTGGGCTGCAGAAAAGGCAGTAAAGATTTTCTTCCTTTCCCACTCCCTCCATCAGCAGCTGTCTATAAAGACTTACCTTTAGACCCTATGGGATCATAGATTTAGAGCTGGAAGGGGCTTTAGGGAAGCTCAGGCCCTGAAGTGAAGTGACATGATCATAAAAGTCCACATGATAATAAGTGGCAATGGTCAGGATTGAATCCTGATGTCAAATCTAACTTTATTCTGGGCTAGTATGTTGCTTGGTCTTGCTCCTGAGAAATGGAGTTCTTCTGAGTTTTGGAGAAGGGGCATTGGGTAATAAGATTTAGGGAGATGCTGAGAAATGTTGTAGTAGCTTTAAGAAAAACTACTAAATAGTACCTATTATTTTCCAGGCATTGTGCCCAGCACTGGGGTTGTAAAGAATCAAAAGACAGTCCCTGCCCTCAATATAGTAGTTATCTTCAGATTTTTAGTAGGCTACCTCTCCCCCTTCCCTGCCCACCCTGCCAATTATCCTCCACACACAGGAAAAAAAAAAAGTTTTGACCACTTGCCCAAAATATATGTGCATTTATTTCTCTAAATTATACATGTGCTACTGTGCTAATAAACACAAAAATAACTTTTTTTTAAAGTATCAGATAAAGGGCCAGCTAGGTGGTGCAGTGAGCAGAGCACCAGACCTGAAGTCAGGTGGACCTGAGTTCAAATTTGACCTCAGACACTTGACACTTATTAGCTGTATGACCTTGGGCAAGTCACTTAACCCCAATTACCTGCCTTCCTACCTCCAAAAAAAGTGACAGATAAAAATGAAATAATATATTTCTAGGAGCAATAGAAACACTGGAGTATAATGGAGGTGATAACCACAAAATATTCGCTTTAGAAAGATTTGGGCTGCTGTGTATGGAAAAGATAGACTGGAAGAAGACTTGGGGCAAAGAGATGAGTTAGAAGGCTATTGCAAAAGTCCGTTGGAGAGGTAGTTAGGGCCTGAACTAGGCTACTGCGAAGACAAGGGAGAGAAGCTTTGCCAACTGATTGGAGAGGTGGGATAAGGGAGAGTGAAAGGTGACACTGAAGTTGAGAACTTTGGAAGGAAAGTGGTATCCTTCAGAAGAATAGCTGTCATGGTTTGGAATTGGGATGGGTTGGAGGAGAAAGATAATATAATAAAATATGCATATTCCATATCCTCTTACCTCATCCTGAGGGATTCACAGGAAGAGAGGTAGAGTCTTTTACTAGATACTGCTCCATTAACAACCACCCCCTTCCCTCATTTTCCCAATGGCTGCTGCTTGGTAGTACTTTCATCACATCTGCCTTTAGTTTAGGGAGGTTGGGAAAATGAGAGAGAAGACTGAGTAGGAGATTGTTAGTGTAAATGGATTAGAGACAGGCTTTGTACGTTGACAGCCAGTGGAATGTGGCTTAACCTTGACATCTCAGTGGTTAACAATAATGAAAATAATAAAAAACTGTTAATGCTTTAAGGTTTCCAAAGTGCTTTACAAATATCTCATTTTTTCCTCACAACAACCTTGTGAGGTAGGTGCTGTTATTATCCCCATTTTACAGATAAAAAAACTAAGACGAAGAGTGGTTAAGCGATTTGCCTACGGTCACACAGCTACTACTAAAGGTCAGAGGCAGGATTTCAGCTCAGGTCTTCCTGACCCTAGGTCCAGCACCTGTATCCTGTGCCACCTGCCTGTAACCCACTGTGGTCAGACCTTAGCTTCCTTTTATGGAACCACTGTAATATAATTTAGGAGCACATTTCATCTTTGCTGTCAGTTTTAGTTTTTGTACTATTCACGTTAGCACTTAATGGAGCATAGGTTTTCCTATTTTTTATCTATGTTTAAACTCCCTGAAAAACTCTAGATCTGCATTACATTTATTGTGTTTACCCTTACCCCAGTACAATGCTTAGTACATATCTACTCATTGTAGGAATATTTGGTGAAATGTACCTTGTTTTTCCACTGGAAAGATTGCATTTATTTCCCAAAGAAACAAGAGCTTTGATTTTTGGTTTGGCTTGATTTTTAATCATACACATTTTTATCTCTTTCTTTCTTTTTTGCCCTTAAGGTTTGGAACATGAATTTCTACCTGTGTTTAGCTTCGCTGTGCTTGAGGATAGCAGCTGCTGCTCCACAACTGGACCCAACTTTAGATGCTAAATGGGAACAGTGGAAGTCACAACATAGAAGGACCTATGGAGGGGTAACCTTTAAATTCCTTTTTCCCCAAATGTGTTGAGTACAACATGTCCATGGTGCACTAATGAAGCCAGTGTTTATCCAGACAAGAGCTTCATTTGCCCAAGATTGATGCTTTTCCTACAGAAGTTCAGAGGGTAGGGATGTCTGTAGCATCAGAGCTTGGAAACCCTTCTGGGACAGAAATGTGGTTGGTCACCATCCCAAGTGGGTGCTGAGTTATTGACAGTGGAATTGGTCTGAGAATAGTTTCACTTTAATGTGTAATAATGTAGGTGGAAACTTATTGAACCCTATATTTTTGTACTTGCTTCCAGAATGAAGATAATTGGAGGAAGATCAACATGGGAAAAGAATTTGAGAATGATTGAAATGCACAATCTGGAGTACAGTGCTGGCAAACGTAGTTTCCGGATGGAAATGAACAAGTTTGGAGATATGGTGGGGCTATTGTTAATGCTGAGTTGTCAGTTATCTTTCATTCCAAATATATTTAATATAAACCTCCTTTCTCTTCATTTTAGACTAATGAGGAATTCAGACAAGTGATGAATGGCTTTAGAGAAAAGAGATTTCAAGGGAAGACCAAAGGCAATCTATTTCATGAGCCTCTCTTTGTAAAGATCCCTGAATCTATAGACTGGAGAAAGAAAGGCGCTGTAACTCCTGTTAAGAATCAGGTAGTGAAAGCTATATAAACTTGATCCATAGGTAACTCAGATAAAACTCAGTGAAGTTTATGACTGAGAAACAGAAACTTCATCGCAGATCTGTGGCTGATTTCCCTTCCATATTTGAAACTGCTTAGATCTCGCATATAAAAATCGCTAAGATTATCTTGTAAACTAACCAGTGTTTCCTTTTGACTTTTTCAGGGTGTATGTGGTTCCTGCTGGGCATTTAGTGCAACTGGTTCCCTGGAAGACCAGTGGTTCCTTAAGACAGGAAAACTTGTTTCACTTAGTGAATAGAATTTGGTTGACTGCTCTTCAGCTGAGGGCAACTTGGGCTGTGAGATTGGCTCCCCTGAAAATGACTTTGTTTATGTGAAGGAAAATGGAGGCATAGATACAGAGGAGTCCTATCCCTATATTGGAATGGTAAATATAGTTATTGGATTTCCCATCATTTTGGTTTAGTGGTATTTGAAATGAGAGGCCCTTTTTGGGTGATGAGCATTAAGGAGGCTTGCGAAGACTGAAGACTTAAATCTTCACATTCCTCACTAAGAAAATCTACAACTGAATCCAAGATATATTATCAACTAAAATCCTTTGCTTTCATTCTATGTACTCACTGAGAGGAGATCTTGGGAAGTATGTAGACTGTGCTGTCTTCATTTTACAATGACTTGTCCAAGATCACAAACATAGTAATAAGTGGGAAAGTTTGAATTGGAACCCAGATTCCCTGACCCTAAATCTATTCTGACTTTTGTACCCTACCCTGATGCTTCCCTGATTCCTAGTTCCCACAAGTGCCTCCTTAGGAGCAGGTAATTAAATGACAATTGAATCTAATGTTGCATAAAACCTGGTGATATTTCCATTATCCTGAAGGTTTACAAAGCATGTCATTCACTTAATCTCATTTCAACCTCAAACAGCCCTGTCTGGGGGAGCTATTATCCTGATATTTCTGAGAACCTCTTCACCTCAGTCTCATGATCACATAATTTGTAAGTGGAGAGCTAGATTTGAACCTTGGTCTCATTGGACTATATTACAACTAGTAAGCTTTTAGAGTTTCTTATTAATTGGTTTTTTTATGCCTGTAGAATCTAACCTAAGTAGAAATGGGGTTCCCTGAACTATACATTAGAATCCATAGGGGATGCATATTGATTTAGGAGTGGATGTGTAGCAATGTTAACAGTCCTCCGGTTTACACTATACTGTCTTCTTTCAATGTGACTTTCAACTAGTCCTTTGCCCACCCACATCCAGTTCTGTTCTTGAACTGTTCATCTGATAAATTGATGGGGGAACATTGCCCCTGGACTCATTAATTTTATAACCATCAATTTTCAACTCATCTGGACTATGCCACTGATAATATTAGACCAAACTTTTTACCTGTTTCATTTTTAAAAGTTGGCAACTGTCAGTATAAGGCAGAAACCGCTAATGTCACTGGATATGTGGACATCCCATCAACTGACGAAAGTGCTCTTAAAATGACTGTGGCAACAGTGGGTCCTATCTCTGTGTATATTGACGCAGAACATCTATCCTTCCAGTTCTATGAGTCTGGTAAACATTTATTCTTCGTTATTTCCGTAACAATACACTTAACAATATTATTGTTAAGTATTTTTAGTTACTATTTTTCAAGTTCATATTTCACATGAATATCCTAGGTGTTTATTATGAAACTGAATGCAGTAGTTACGAGTTAACTCATTTCATGCTTGTTGTGGGCTATGACGTTGATGAAGGAACTGAAGAGAAATACTGGATGGTCAAGAACAGGTAAACCTTGCCCGAAATGTCAGTGGCCTATTTGTTGTTGGTTTCTCATCATTTCATTTTCAAGAAAGGGGGAGGAGCAAGAAGGATGGAGTTCCTGGGATCCTGTGAAATGGAGAAAGGATGTTCATGGGTGGAAGGGACCCTGGTTTTAAGAACCAGAGTAGCTTGAGAGTTCCTCACTTATTTCTCCTAGTTTCCATGACCCCTGATGATGTGATAGTACAAAAAATGTTCTACTGCCTACTTTGTTGGACTGTTCTAATATGGTTATTGTCAGACTGACTCACAAAGTACTCTAGGAAAAGTATTTCAGCTGGAAAATCTGAAAGTCCTTATTATTGAGTGAGTGAATGTCAAGACTAGGGCAGCTAGGTGACCCAGAAGATACAGAGCACTGGCCCTGGAGTCAGGAGGATCTGTGTTCAAATAGGACCTCAGATACTTCTTAACTGTGTCATTCTGGGCAAGTCATTTAACACTTTTTGCCTCAGTTTCCTTATCTGGGAATTAATTTACAGAAGGAAGTGGCAAACCTTCCAGTACCTTTGCCAAGAAAACCTAAAAATGGAGCATAAAGAGTTGGCCACAACTGATCAACTACACACAAGAAAGTTGTCACCAGCAGTTATTTTCATTGCTTTCTGAAAGGTCCAACTCATTTTCTAAATTCACTCATATTATGTGTAAACATGCTTTGTCCCCCTAAATTAAAAATGCTTTTTTTTTGAGTGATGATCTGAAACTTAATATTTAACTTCCTTATCAGCTGGGGTGAAGATTGGGGTGACAAAAGGTACATTTCAATGGCCAGGGATGAGTATAACCACTGTGGAATTGCGACAGATGCCACATATCCCAAAGTCTGATAGGACTGAAAAAGGACCACTTCACAGAGAGATGGGACCAGACTTGTATCATTTCAGATCAAATACTTGAATAACCCAGGATCTCTGTTGGAATTTGAGTTTCTCCTGACAATTTCTACATTTGTGAAATGTAAACACTACTTTTGTTACCAATACTTGATAATATCACTTAATTTAATGATTTGCAAATTTTCATTTTAAAATTGTTTGAATAAAGCATTACCTTTTAAAATAAACCTTGACTCACTATATATGAGCTTTGGGAGAGATGCTTTCTTTCAATATTGTAAAAGGAGAGGAGTTAGGTTTCTAGTTTTTGATCCTGGGTCAGGAGTCAGTCTGTGGCTATAAATGGTTTCTGGGATTGAATCCAACATTTCTTATATTGCCGCATTACAACATACTAACTGAAGTGCAAATCAGTGTCTAGATGTGGTTACTTCGGTCCCTTTAAAAGCAAAACATGGGAAATTATATGCCATTTTTCAGAATCCATTGGTAAGGAGTGTATAGGATGGGTTTGTTACCTGACTCAAATCTCTTCCTTATCTAAGTGTAGAAATAAATTTATAGGCCTAAAATGACAAAGTTGCCATGAAGCCATCTTTTAATACAAAGAGTTTTTTTTCGAGATGACCTAACCATAATTTTATAATTAAAACTGCTATTGAACATGGGTTTGCATCTTTTTTTGCATCTTTTCTATCACCAACTTAAGTCGTGCACCCAGGTGAGAAATGAGGACCTAAAGTTACCCTATTTGAGCCTTACCACGCTGTGAGGGGCAACTAGTAGTGGAGTAGATAGAGCACTGGGCATGGAGTCAGGAAGACATGAATTCTAAATTAGCAATATCAAAAAAAAATACATTCACTGAAAATGAAGAGGAAATTATAATAATTAGGATTCTGCCCAATTCTGCCCAGTTGTATGTCAACAAATTTGACAATCTTAGTGAAATGGATGAATGTTTACAAAAATATAAATTGTCCAGATTAACAGAAGAGAAAATTAAATACTTAAATAATCCCATTTCAGAAAAAAAATTGAACCAAGCCATCAATGAACTACCTTAGAAAAATTCTCTAGGGCCAGATGGATTTACATGTGAATTTTATCAAACATTTAAAGAACAATTAATTCTAATACTGTATAAACTATTTGGGAAATAAGTAAAGAGTCTTACCAAAATCTTTTTATGATGCAAATATAGTGATGATACCGCAACCAGGAAGAGCTAAAACAGAAAAAAAAAATTATAGATCAATTTCCGTAATGGATATAGATGCAAATATTTTAAATAAGATATTAACAAAGATTATAAAAACTTATCTTAAGGATAATACAGTATGACAGGTATTCATACCATAAATGCAGGGTTCCTTCAATATTGGGAAGACTGTTCCCAATTGACCATATCAACAACAAAATTAACACATAATTCTGGGAGGTAGCTGCTCCTATCATTCCCATTTTACAGATGGAGAAACAGACAGAGATTGTAACTTATCTCAAGCAAACTTCTCTGAAACTGCCATTGATATCAGTGGGGAAATGATTTAACATATAACTGTTCATTTTACATATAGTTATGCCCATGCAAATCATCAGAAATGGGCAGCAGGTTGACAAGTTTCAGAAGGTGTTTTGACATATCTTGGATATATGCCCTAAGAAGACAGCAGATTTTCTGTTTTACTATCTCTTGTTGGACCACTGTTCACTCACCTGACAGCACCTTAAAGTGTGTACGACACACTTTAATACTTACTCTGAATTATTTGTTCTCCACTACTTGGCCAAGTGTACAAATCAACAGAACAAAAAATCAAGCTGTGACTTTAGTGTTTGTCAGTTTCCAAAGCTTAAATACTCATGCTGAAAATTTGACAATCTCTCTCTCAAGTCAGTACAAGCTATTGCCAGCATGCTACTGCTCTGGAGTCTTCTTAGTAAGGGAGCTGAGAAGCCATCACTCTCTTGCATATATCCTGCACAAGTTCAAGAGTAGATACTGTTGTATTCCATAAATTAAAAAGGAAATTTTTTAAAAACGGTCACTCTCAGAATCACTCTAGACTACCCACTCACTGTTCCCCAGCACACACATCACTGGCCCTGTCCCTGGGATACCCACTGAAGGGTAGGAATGGGAGGATACCTAGTCTTTGCCTTTTAGCTGCCTCTCCTAAGGCTCTCGTAAGCTGCCGCTTCTATCTCCTTGATTATTCAGTGCTGAGCAAGTATCTTCACCTCCTCTTTTGTCACTCAGAATCAAGGCACATCCCCAAAACTCCAACAAGGGATGGACTTAGAACACGGGTTCTTGTAAGAAAGAAGTTGTGAACTTTGCTAGAATTATGGAGCCCTTTGGCAACCTAGTGAAGCTTGTGGACCCCTTATCAAAATGATGTTTTTAATGTGAAGTATGTAGGATCACAGAGGAAAACAGTGATATAATATATAATTTATGTGTATGTTTTTATCATTCTGTGGATATATGTATACTTAAAAATTATGTTACATAATGTGTTTTATTTGCATTTATACATTCACACACACTCAAATACAGTTCACAGTTAAGATTAACAAGCTGAAAAACATTTATATTTAAGTGCTCCCTGGGAAGGAATCTACCATTGACTCCTGAATACTGGATTGGCAACAATGTCTAAGTGGCTCATTAGTTCCATATTGCAGTAAGCAATGGTCTAGCATGGGCGTGTCTCTATCACTGCCCATTCTGATGCCCATTCCTCCGAGATCCTTGGTGCTGCCTGCTCTACTGCCTGCTACCATTATTGCTATATTGGGGCCTTAGTGCTACCCCTCTGTGTCAGAACCCAGTGGAGCCCCCCTCAGCTAGACAAATCAGTGACTTCTGTGTGAGAGCTAAGTATTGCCCCCCTGCACCAGGGTACATCAAGGCCAAGCTATGCTAAGTACTGGACCTCAGAAGAAAGTCTGTTTCGGGATTGCTGCAGCTCACTCACGTTTCCTCCCTCTCTCCCCCCACCGCAGAAGAAAGGAGGGAATAAACATAAATTTTTACATAGTAGCTACTATATGCCAAACTCTATACAAAGCAATTAATCTCATCACAACAATCCAGGGAGGGAAATGCTATTATTATTTCCATTTATTATTTATTTGATATTTATCATCCCTATCCCAGTTAAGGAAACTGAGTCAAACAGAAGTTAAATGACTTACCCAGGGTCACACACCTAGTAAGTGTCTGAGTCCAAATTTGAACTCAGGTCCTCCTGACCCCAGGGCTGGTTCTCTAACCCTGCATCACCCCATTTTTACTTTTGATAGGGTTTCAAAGTGTTGTTCATCTTTTTCACTCCAGAACCACTTTTCTGTTCACATAGATCCCATAAGAAATATTTCCATGCAGCTAATAAGAGGTTACTTGGCTATAAGAAAGAATAAAAGTGAGTAACTTACATTTCAATGAAAAACTCAATTCCAGAAATCTTGAGCATTTTTCCATGGGAGAAAGGTAGAAGTGGTAAAAATTAGAAAAGACCATTTTCACTGGAAACTAAGCTAAGTCCAGCATTAATGTGGGACACAAACACCGACTACTGTATAGTTTATTGATAGGAATTTTGTGAGTGTCTTATGTAGAAGAGTATGCGCTTGAGTTGAGTTTATCCTTTGTTTTCAAAGAAGACCATGACATCAGAGTGCACTCATCAGAGTTGGCCGGGAAATATCAAAGAAAATGCTACCTCTGTGTCCCTCACTATACACTGGTCATTGCAAGTGATGCCTCACTTCTGGTTTCCTTCCAGTTTTGAAGTATTTTGTTTGACCATAAACAGGGAGAGAAAAAAAATCTCTTCCCAGGAAAGTTTCATGTGTGACTCCTGTTGCTACACAGAATTGTATGTCACCAATCAGTGTGAGCCTCTAAATTGTCCTATTCACTATTTCCTCTCCTGTCAGGTAGAAGATCCCTCCAGTTGTAGGATAACCAAAAGCCATGTAAAGGATCCGATCCCACAGCGATATTCTATAGCTGTCTAGCATTCCTGGTGGGTGCATAGAAGATGGTTGTCAGCACTCAGACCCTGGTTCACTTATTTCCACTCCATGAAGTGTGGCAATCACAAAATAAATAAAGGAAGTTTCTCTACACCACTTTTAAATTGTGATGCATAGCTTTTAACTTAATATCAAGAAATATGTCCTATTCTGTCCTGAAAAGCATGTTTTGCTAATTAAAGGCACAATATATGTGTTTATACAATATGTGTACATATATACATGTATTTTTCTTTAAATTAAAAATGTAGTAAATTTTAAATTTTGTTTTGTCCTAAGGAGTTTTTGTTTTGTTGCAGTGGTTTTGGGTTGGATTTTGGTTGTTGGGGTTGTAGTTGTTCTGGGATGTTTTTTGAACAAATGAACTATTGCTTGTTGCATGATTTTTGTTAGACTTTTTCCAGATTAAATTACTTCTCTGAGTTGTGTGTATTCATCACAACTATTCCTCATATTACTTTTCTGTTTCTGATTTCGGCTTGTATAGATGCCATTTGGGGGGTATTTTAATTGGGTCCCCTAAAATATCGCTATGGGGATGGGGGAAGAGGAAAGAATAGAACTGATTTTTCTGTATGTTGTCATTTTAAAGGGAAAGGGGCTGCATCTGTGTTCCTTTGGCAGACTAAAAAGATGAGGAGCTGATTACACCATGGAATGACTGAAGGGGTTGCATTGTTGCGTTTATCCTTTGTTTTCAAAGAAGATCATGACATCAGAGAAATGATGATATGACTTGAACTTGACTTCTTTTTACAGAGGGAGGGCTGTGCAAGGTCACCAACCTCACTTTCTTCTCTTGAGCCATCTGGATCCAGTGACCAGATACTCATCAGGATGACTAGAGATGACCCAGGATGCAATGGGAGACCTTGACCTCTTTAGCCTTAGGCCTATTCAGGTACTTATTTAGGGTGAGTTAACACCATACAGTGAATAGGCTTGTTTAAGAAGTAGTGAGGGTAGAGGTATGGCACCTTAATGAGCAAAAAAATAAAAATTAAAAAATAATTAAATGAAGCTGGGAGGGAAAGAACTACAGTTGCTGTTGATACTCATTCTTAAGCTAGGAGGATCCAGAAAACAACCCTCTAGTGGAGTTGGGGAAGGAACCGAATCTATGGGATTTAGAGTGCAGTAGGTTTAAGGTTTAAGGTCAGAAGAGGAAAGGACAGGAGAACAAAGCAAAGCAATCTATCCAGTAAGCCACAAGTTAACTGGACATGTCTGGCCATCCAAATTTACATTCCTTCTGGAGAGGAGTAGGAAGGGGAGGGGGAGACAGACAGGAGAGGATGAGCTGAATGATCCATCTGGCTGGGTGTCCATTCAGGCAGCTGAGTCTACTAACAGGTTGCATTTGTCCTTTGTTTTCCAAGAAGACCATGACATCAGAAAAATGATAACATGACATGCACCTGACTTTGCTGTGAGTGTACAAGGTCACCAGCCTCACTTTCTCTGCCTGAGCCATCTGGATTCAGTGACCAGATATATTCATAAAGATTTTTTCCTAGGCAGTTCATTGATGGTTTGTTCAATTTATTTTTGTGAGACAGGGTTATTTAAGTATTCAACTTCCTACTCTGTTAATCTGGGCAATATATATATATATATATAAACATATATATTTTTTTTAAATTTTCATACAGCTCACTTAGATTGTCAAATTTATGGGCATACAATTGGACAAAGTAATTTCCTCCTCAATACAGGTGAGTTCATCCTTATCATTCTTTATATTGGTGATCCGGTTTTCTTCTTTCTTTTTTTAAATCAAATTGAACAAATGCACAGATGCAGAGATCTACCTTAAAAACCAGGAAAAAGGTTATTATCATGAGTAAAAAGCAAAACAGAAAAGAAAAGACCGTAGAATCTTTCCATGGAGACAAGGACCAAAACACACATACCAAAGTGTTCAGCATTGACGCTGCACTCCCATCTGAAACTTCAGAAGGGAACATGAACAGATCTGAAACCCAAAGAGACTTCTTGGGAGAACTCAGGAAGGATTTTAAAACCCAAACTAGAGAAATAGAAGAAAAACTGGTCAATGATTTTATCAATATGAAAAAGAATTCACCGAAGAGAACAGCTTCTTAAAAAGGAAAATGGGACAAGTGGAAAAGGAAGAACAAAACCTAACTGGTGGAAATGACTCCTTAAAAGGAGCAATTGGACAAATGGAGAAGCAGATGCAAAAGGTAACTGAAGAAAACAATTGGATAAAATATAAAATCAGGCAAGTGGAAGCTAATGAATCTATGAGACATCAAAAGTCAGGCAAACAGAATCTAAAGAATGAAAAGACAGAATAAAATATAAAATATCTAATTGGAAAAACAACTGACCTAGCAAATAGATGCAGGAAAGGTTCTAATAATCTAAGGATTATTGATCTACCAGAAAGCCATGATTTTAAAAAAAAGAGCCTGAACAATATCATCCAAGATATCATCAAGGAAAATGGCCCAGAAGTCCCAGAAGACCCAAAAGGTAAAATAGTCATCGAAAAGAATGCACTGTTCACCTCCTGAAAGGGATCCAAACTAAAAACACCAAGGAATATCATTGCCAAATTCTAGAACTCTCAAATGAAGGAGAAAATACTGCAGGCAGCTAGAAAGAAACAATTCAAATATGGAGGAGCTATAGTCAGGATCACACAGGACCTTGCAGCTTCTACATTAAAAGATTGAAGGAATTCTGTATGGCAAAGGAACTGGGACTACAATAAAGGATAAATTATCCAGTAAAGTTGAGCATAATATTTTGGGCAAGGAGATGGACATTCAATGAAGTAAGGGATTTCTAGACCTTCCTGATGAAAAAGCCAGAACTCAGTAGAAAATCTGATCTTCAAACACAGGTCTCAAGAGGGGCATAAAAAGACAAACAAGGGAAAAGAAAAACTTGTTACTCAGTTTGGGCAAACGGTTTACATTCTTGTAAGGGAAGATGATGCTTCTTAATCTTGAGAATCGTATATTTATTATGAAATGTAAAAGGGATATACATAGAGGGAGTGAGTATATATTAAAATGATGTGATGGCAACAAATTTAACTTAAGGGTGTGAAAGGGATTGTAATGGGAGATGGGAAAATGAGGAGGCAGAAAAAAAATAAATTCCATCACAGGAAGAGGGACAAAAATATATTATAGTAGAGGGAAAGAGGGGAGGGAGATGAGCATTGTTTGAGAAGTACTCTCATCTGATTGGATTCAAGCAAGGTACAACAAACACAGTTGAGTATAGAAATACAGTTACTGCTATAGGAAGTAGGAGAGCTAGGGGGGAAAGAAAAGGGAGGGGAGGCTAAAAGGGAGGAAAAATAGTAAGGAAAAGGGATTAAAATGAAGGGGGGCTGAAAGAGGTAAGGGAAAACTGAAGGAGGCAGTGGTCAAAACTTAAAACTCTATTGTGAAGGGGAAGGGAGAAGGGAGAAATAAAAGCATAAACAAGGGGAAAAGGAATGGAGGGAAAGACACAGAGAGTAATTATAACTGTAAAATGTGAATGGGATGAACTCTCCCATAAAAGAGATGGATAGCAGAATGGATTAAAAACCATAACCCAACAATATGTTATTTACAAGAAACACATCTGAAATGGGGAGATACACATATGGTAAAGGTAAAAGGTTGCAGCAGACTAATTGTGCTTCAGCTGATGCAAAAAAAGCAGGGGTAGCATTCCTAATCTCAGATAAAGCAAAAGCAGAAATAGATCTAATCAAAAGAGATAAGGAAGGAAACTATATCCCACTAAAAGGCACCATAGACAACAAAACAGCTTCATTACTAAACATACATGCTCCAAGTAGTATATCACCCATATTTTGAGAGGAGAACTTAAGGGAGTTACAGGAAGAAATAGACAGCAAAACTATACTGGTAGGGGACTGCAACCCGCCCTCATCTCTGAACTTGATAAATCTAATATCAAAATAAACAAAAAAGAAGTTAAGGAGGTAAATGGAACTCTAGATAAGGTACATATGATAGATCTCCGGAGAAAAATGAATGGAGATAGAAAGGAATATACCTTTTTCTCAGTAGTACATGGCACATATACAAAAATTGACCATGTACTAGGAAATAAAAAGTCACAGTTGAGTGCAGAAAGGCAAAGATAGTCAATACATCCTTCGCAGATCATAATACAATGAAACTAATATGTAATCAAAGGTCATGGAAACATAAACCAAAAAACTAATTCGAAAATGAACAATCTAATTCTAAAGAATAAGTGAGTTAAATAACAAATTATAGAAACAATCAACAACTTCATTCAAGAGAATGACAATAATGAGACAACCTACCAAATCTTATGGAATACTGCAAAAGCAGTTCTCAGGGGAAGTTTTATATCTTTGAGTGTCTACATGAAAAAAATAAGGAAATCGGAGTTCAGTAAATTGGGCATGCTGCCGAAAAAGCTAGAAAAAAATTGAAAACCCCCATGTAAATACCAAATTTGAAATACTGAAAACAAAAGGAGAGATTAATAAAATTGAAATTAAAAAAACTGTTGAACTAAGAAATAAAACTAGGATTTGGTTTTATGAAAAAAACCAATAAAATTGATAAAACTTTGGTCAATTTGATTTAAAAAAAGAAAGAAGAAAACCAAACTACTAATATAAAAAATGAAAAGGGTGGACTCACCTCCAATGAGGAGGAAATTAAAACAATAATTAGAGATTACTTTGCCCAATTCTATGCCCATAAATTCGACAATCTAAATGAGATGGATGATTATTTTAAAAGATATAAATTGCCCAGATTAACAGAAGAGGAAGTTGAATACTTAAGTAACCCAATAATAAAAAAGTTCCTGACTTAGGGGCCAAATATAACTGGACTCAATGAGGAAAGGCAGATTCAAGGTTGTACAAGGATCCTAGTAAAAAAAAAAAAACTATGCATAAAACTTAAGGAGACTTGAGCAAAAAGACTTCCAGGACCATTGAATTATCCCTTTGTCATAAAAGCTTTCTAAGCTTGGACTTCATTTCTTCATAACTCGCTCTGTTATGTGGAAGAGTTCATCACTGACTTTCAGGAGGGATGTTTGTTATCATCAGTTCTTAACATATACCATCTTAATAAGTGCTAATTACATCTGGTCTCCTGATGGATATCAACCAATATATCAGTGAGGGAAAGTCTTTTGGTGTTAAAGTAAGCAGGAGTTAAAGGAAGAGATCAAATGTTTCCCAATCCTTCAGGGCTACAAGGAAGGGAGATGCATCAGCCTTGCGACAGCATCTACAGAGCAGGTGCTCCATATGGAATTGTGACAAGTAACAGAACAATCCACTACTCACGTACAAAGAATTTAATGGTTGGATGGTTAAACGAACAATTATAAGACACTTTTGCATCAAATTTTTGGTTATCTTTGGAAGCAATTAAGAAAAACAAACCCTCATTCAAGTGTAGTTAAGTGATATGGAGGATAAAATACTGGACTTGGAGGTAGGAAGACTTGAATTCAAATTTTGTTTCTGATTCTTATGTAGCTGTGTGACCTTGAGCTAGTCATTTAACCTCACTTAGCCTCAGTTTTCAAATTTGTAAAACGATGATAATAACAGCACCTACCTTCCAGGGAGGATCACATGAATCAATATATGTAAACTGTTTTGCAGTCTTTAATCTTCCCAAAGGATGGTTGTGACTACTCAAGAACTTTCAAAAGTTCCTTATTGCCTTTAAGATAGAAATACAAATTCCATGTGTGACATTTAAACTCCTGAAAATCTGGCTTTAACTTACCTTTCTAGACTGATCTCACATTTCTCATATTCCCTCCATGTAATCTCTACCCAGCGAGACTGTCCTGCTGTTTCATCATTTTCAGTCGTGTCTGACACCTTATGACTCATTTCTTGGCCAAGAAAGGGGAGTGGTTTGTCATTTCCTTCTCCAGTTCATTTTATAGATGAGAAAACAGCATTAAGGGACTTGTCCAGGGTCATTTCTCTAGTAAAGGTCTCCAGCTACATTTGAAGCCAGGTCTTCCTGACTCCAGGGCCAGTGTTCTATCCACTGAGCCAGGTAGCTGCCCAATACATGGCATTCCTTCTCTTCATTCTTGCACATGTAGTTATACTTGTCTGGAACTCACTCACTCCTCTCTTCCATTTTTTAGCTTTCTTTTATACTTGGCTCCTGTGCCATTTTCTTTATGGGCCTTTTTCTAATTTTCCCTTTCTGTCTCCTAATTATTATGAGCTATCCCCTCTCATGAAATTATTTTGCATTTACTTAATATGTACTTCAAATATAATAGCCAATAATAAGAGCTAGCCCTCATGTAGTGCTTTAAAAATTGCAAAGCAAAAAAAATCTTGTTTTATCCTAACCGCAAATGGGGAAGGAGGTGCTATCATTAGCTCATTTTAGAGAGAAAGAAACTGAAGCAGATGGAGGTGAAATGATCTACCCAGAGTTACAAAGCCAGTTAGTGGCTGAGATTAGATTTCACCTCAGGTCTGACTCTAGATCCAGGACTCTATCCAATATACCACCTACTTGCCTCATCTATTGAATTATCTTTGTGTATGTCTTTTCCCTGTTAGAATTTAAGGTGCTTGAGGGTGGGCAATCTTTATCTCTTCCTCTTTACCTCCCCTCTTCTTTTCAGTTGCCTCTTCTCTGTTATCTCACCCCATTAGAATCACAGTAAACATGCAATAAGTGTCTACTATAAGGGGATTGCCCTCTTGCTTTCTGTGTTTATATTTCTTAGCAGTGCCTGGCACCCATAAGTGCTTAATCAATGCTAGTTGGCTTTGCATAGAAACTTAATAAATACTTACTTAACTGACCTGTAGAACTAAAATGAAGAAGGGATAAAAAGAGGGGCTCACATTTCAGTAGTACCACGTCTGAAGGCACTAAGGTGGCAAGCATCATCAATATTCCCTCAGAAATTTGGGCTCTAACCTAAAAAGGTGACACTGGGAGGTCCTACTGATAGAAACAATCTGACTTCTTATATGTTGCAGATGATTTTGTAGTAGTTTCATGTCTTTAGATCCAGAAGCACCAGCATCCAAAACAAATAGCTTGTCAGAAATCTGAAGATCATTCCCAAATCTAAGAGAAAGGGGTAGTAGACAAATGGATAGAAAATCTGTTTTAAAAAGAGATGGACATCATTTTGTTCAGGATCCTATAAAGTGAAGTATAGTCATCCCTTCCACATCTCACGGGTTAGGGCCCAGCACCCCTTCAATCTGCAAAAACTGTATAAAATGTTTTGGCCCTCCTTTTGTGCCAGAGAAGTCTGAATTTTTTCTTCTTTTATTGCATGCTTCCAATAACTATAACTGTAAAATCTGGGTTTATTGATGATATTAAAATGCAAAATATGATGATATTTTACAATACTACATATATATTGTAAGCATTTCAGAACTTTTTCTGTATCATCTGCATTTTCCACAAAGTTCCCTCAAACTTCGCATTTAATTTCTTATGTGGACCTGCAATATATTGAAACAGTGTAAGGGGAAAGTTACAGTGTGGAAGGTAAAACTGTATTGCAGAGTTGAAATGACTAAGGGGATGGATTGGATGAGACATTGGGTTCCTTTCCATCCTGAATAAGATCTTTCTTCTTATCTCACAGCCAGAGGGTGTACTCAAGAAAGTAAATACTCAGAGTGAATATATGAAATCTAATCTCCAGCAGCTATACAAAGCAGGGGGACCCCTTTGAAGAACCACCCTGATCCTTAATCCTTTCCCCACCCCCTCCCACCTTGTGTTGTGTACCAAAAAAAACTAAAAGTAGATGAGCTAAATGCAATGATGCTAAAAGCTAAAAGTAGATGAGCTAAAGATGAGCTAAGACTAGTGTAGCTAAAAGTGGACGAAGGGCCTTGGTGTAGTAGGATATACCTGCTTCCTGCAATAGGGGAAAGCTGGGGCTATTTTCTCTTGAATTTAGGAATTCTGAAACTGCAGCGTGTTAAGCCCATTGGATGTTTGCACTTCATCTGACAAAAATATGGTGGGCCCCAACAACAAGGACCACCACGTTGCCTAAGGAGGGGCAAAATCAGCCAGGTAAAAAATAGAACAGGTCCTCCTGTGCCAATCAGTTGGAAGACCAAGCTGGTGGGTGGTTGTACTTTCAGCTCAGCTGAGCTAGGGAGACAAAGCCGCCTTTGCCCCGCCAAAATGGTGATTCACTGTTTTGCCTGGGTTTTTTTTTTCTACTGTTTTTTTTCTACTGTTTCTCATGTAAGCAGTGTTTGCTTTAGAATAAGTACCTGTTTGGGTCTGTCTTGAAGACATGGCTTTTTACCTGTTCCTAAGTTATTTCAGCAATGACATATCTTTATCATAAACAAACTGGCCTCCAGGCGGGTTGGGGAACATTCATGTTTATCAGCCTGGGAGGCTACCAGGATTACGTCTGCTGCCAAAAGCTGGTGGAGGGGGAAAAAGACCCAAAACTTGAGGAAAGAGACATTTCTTCCTTTCCCTTTTTTATGCATTCAGCTAATCCAGAGTTCATTTCATAAATAGATAACATTCCAGATCTTCCCAAATGTAGATAGGTATAAATTAAGAAAAACTTACAATTATGTCAGTGGTCCTCAAAGATGGTAAACTGACTGACCCTTTTCAGAATTTTGGCATCACCCTGGACATGGCAGCAACATGGATGGATCTAATGCTAAAGGCTGCTCTAAGAAGGTTTTGTTTCAAGAAATGCTACTCTTTTGGATACTAGATAAAAGACCTATTTAAGAAATTACCTACCTATCTACCTTTTGGGAGGAGAGGTAACCACCAATGATGACTCCTTTTAAGTGATCTATGAAAATTTCTTTGGATACCCCATAATACTACAGAAATGACAATGATGATAAATAGTCCACAACATTCATACTTTGGTGTGAATGTAACTGTATAGTACTTACACAAATAATGAACTCTCACTTAGGGGAGAGTTTAAGTAGGAAAGCCTGGAAGATACCATGAAAAAGTATGAGAAAGAGAAAGGTACAATATGGCAATATGAATGAGATCATAATACTAAACATACATTTACAAATTTAAACCTGCTGTAGTTTTTTAAATTTATAGGTTTTCTTACTGTTTTCTTGCAAGAATGGGATTTTGCATAGATTTTGCCAGTGAAGGATGGTTCTGCCATTAGATGAAGAAACAAAAGGGATTTGTATTCCAATTCCTTCCCTCTTCTCAATAACAACATGTAGACAATCCATTTTTGTTAAATTGTCCACTACTCTCAAACTTATTGGCTTTGAAATTTTTCTATGACAGAATTAAAGAAAGAAAGATGACTCACTTTTGTAATTTTGTATTTAAGAGATAGGTTGGATAATTTGGTAATCCTTAGACTCTATCTGGCCTGTAATTTAATACCATTTAGACATTGAGATAAATACCAAAGAATCAATATCAACTGCTAAAAACACTTTGCAAATGTTAAAATCCTAAATAAATGAGTAGTTTGTAATAAGTATTATAAATATAATAAACGAGAATGATACAGATCACTCTAAACATGGAGGATGCAAAGAAAAATCTTTAGAGGCAATATCCTAAATAGCCATAAGATGGAGGTGTTACTACATAAAATTCCCTCTTCTCCATGTAATTGTTTCTTTCAATATTTCTTTCTCCATCTATTTTTTTTTCTCCTCTTGACTTCCTTTCTCCTCTCTCTGTATAGAATAGAATTGGACTGAAATTATTCAACAACAGCCGGTGAGGTAGGTGTTCTTATCTCCATTTGACAGAGGGAAACTGAGGCCAATAGAGGTTAAGAAAATGGCTTGATTAAAGTCATCTCATTAATAAAGTATCCATTGTAGGATTTGAACTTGGGTCTTCTCTCTTTCAGGCCCAACAGTCAGTCACCATGCCAACCTAAGTAATAATTGTTAGTGAAATCAAGAGCATTCTGCCATAAGGAGGGGAAGAACAAACAAAGCGTACTCATTTTCAGAGAAATATAAGGACAGTGATGATTAAAGGCGTTATGGACATGAGTCAACGAAACAAGACTGCAAAGGGATGGATCTGTGTTAGCAAAATAATTCCAAATCATATTTGCATTTTTCATAGGGATCAAGATTTTCTTTGGACGCCCAATCTATATCATTAGCAATGTTCTTAAGATCTTCAATATCCAAAGCAAGACTGCTATCTCCCCACATCCCATTCAAATGATTTCTAATTTGTGTTCAATTATATAGAGAGCCATTATAACAGACAGGAGTAGCACAAATAGAAATAAACCTATAATCACATCTCATGGACACAACATCAACTTCATTTCCTACCATCACAGTAGTTTCCCTCAGAGCATCCATTAATTGGTAAAAGTTATCATTAATTCTACTGTTTCTTCAATGCTAACGAGACATTCTTTGCCAAATCTTCCATGAAATGTGCTTGTACAACTTGTTGTTGCATGGTATGTACAGATAAACCAATTGATACAGAAGAAGCCAATGCTGCTACAAAACTAAGAATGCCTAAAACAGTACAACTTATACATCTTTTATGTCTTACTTTCAACATTAACTGACTAAATTTTGATCAGCCACAAACATATGCCAGCCTTTGCTTTTGATATGCATTAAAGCAAACTTAGGATGCATAATTACAAAGACAATGTATGTTAGCTATACGAGAACCAATGCATTCAGTTATAGTACAATGAAAGCATGTTATATTGCATGTCCCTTGTTCTGTTATATTTATAGCAACATTTTTCCTTCTTCCAATCATAAAGGCAAAATTTCTTCCCAAGCAAGCTTGTAAATCTGTGTAATTTTCCCTGAACATATATGTACCATTCCCTAATCTAGTTGTAATGTTAATGTTCCCTAAGGCTGCCATAGCTTTCCAAATCTAAACATTCATTTTCACTGGGGAGGGATCCATTCAGGAATAATCCACCCCCAATAAGTCAATGGATTCCTGTGGTCAGGGACCTTCCAATTCTGCAATATAATGCTTGTATCATTGTTCACAGATAGATGAGGAGATTGACATCTCACAAATGGAGGGAAATGATTATGTCTTGCATCCTGCCTAGTCATACTGTAGCATGGTGTTGAATTGCTCCTTCTTATGGGCCCTTGCATTGACTCATTACGTTTTATCCCTAACGTAAGTATATCCCAATGTGTTCTCCAGCTCTGTGGTATTATGCAGTCAATACTATTAATGATGGAAAGCTGGAAGCAAGGTTGATGCTTAGAGACATTAACACTCTTTGCAAAGCAAATAGGATTCATATGGGCTAATCCCATAAAATTATATTTAACTACATTGTTTCTACTAACATCAACTTGTTTCCCAAAGACCTTTGACCTGTTTCCTACCATTATTACCTCTTCTGTCTCCTCCCCCATATTGCCCCCCTAACCCAAGGTGAATTATGCACAAAAGCCTGTCATTCTTCCTCTTGAAGAGTTCTTTCTGCAGTGGTGATCAGCTGGAGGGTGCAAGAAGCAAAATGAGAGAGTGTCCTTATTGTCCTGTTAGTTGGGTAACAGGTTCATCGTGACCATGGCTTCTTCCTTTTCACGTTTTCCTCAGCCCGTATCTTCTCCAATGTATGGCAGAGGTCAGATGTTTCTTTCTGGTATCCAGATCATTTCTTCACCATTTCCTGTGGAAATACAAGTATACCCTCGCCCCACGTTAAGAGTTCAGATGGTCCATGGCACAGGTCTGTCTTTGGGTCCTTCCATTTCACCTTCACTTTTTTCCAATCAGTGAGGTGTGTTTTGCCTTTCTGAAACTGTTTTTGAGCAGGTGTAAGTCCTTTTCTATGTGGTGACAAAAAAAATTATGCTTTTCAGTTCTTAGAGAACCTGCAACCTTAGAAGGTACAGGAAAAGTTTATATAGTATATTCTATAGCATCACTTGTGTCAAATATGCACAAGTGGGTTGGGATTAGGGAGCGGTCAGTTCTTAAAGGAACATGCACTTTTGGTATCTATTGCTCAGTTATTTTACCCATAATTCATCGAGAATTAAACCCAAAGAGGGGGATACCTGGAGGTGTGTTTTTAGGCCTGAAATGTCACCAAGTCAACCAACAGTCAGGGCTGACCAGAAAAAACCAGACTTCTCTCCTCAATGTCTTCTTAGACAAGATTAATGCAAAGGAGTATAGGTATGTTCAAGTTTAGGATACGTAAGACTGGCCAGTGAGTAGTGAATGTCATTATGACCCAATACACAGCCCATTAAGCCAGTATGCAGCTGGCTAAGCATAATGATTTCAACAGGTGCAATGGGCTACCATAGCAGAAAGGGAGATAACAGCTGTTACTAGGACAGGCTGTGTCCCTGGGCTGGGGAGAAACTGCCTGAGGTAGTATTTTGAGGGGAGGCCAGGGAGAAATGTGATTTTAGAATTGGGGCCCAAGTACATGCAACCAAGTACCCCATCAAGAGGAGTCCTTGTTATTAACTACCATTGGACTGAATCCTGTAGATTGCTCCTCAGTCGTTGGGCATTAAGGCTGGCAGCTATGAAACCCAGCAGAAGTCCTAGTGCATAATATAACACTGAGACAAGGAAAGCATGACCCTTCCAGAGGTTCGATTCTCACTCCATTTTAATTTCCACATTATGGGCTGAAACAAGATCCTAAGACTATTCCTTGTGCCATCATCCCTTGCTCCAGGATTCTTGCAGAGAGGCTGCCTCTGCTTGGGAATGAGTCAACCATCTTGTGAGAATTGGGTCATTATGCAGAACTGTACCCACTCCTGAGGGAGAGAGGAGATAAAACTACTTAAGAATTTAAAAGCTGAGCAGTGCATGTTCTAGAACTTCTAGGTTGAGATCAATACTATGTCTGGAGGGACTTTTGGGATTTAGGAGAGTGGCAGCCTCATAGTCTCTTCACAGAGGCCGAACTTTTCTTATTCATTGCCCTCTCCTTACTAGGCACTGCTTACTTTATTCATTGTAAACTAAGAGAAAATGTTGTATTCAAACATGTCAGCTATCCTAGAAAGTACCAGAAGCATTATGCCAAGGTCATGTGACTAGCACTCATTGAAATAGAGATAGTTTAAAAAGGAAGTATTGCTTAACCAGTGGGTGAGACCTCAGAGCTTTTTTATTTTGGGCACATCCCTAAATTCCATGCAGAGCCGAAGGACAGAAGACCTCTTACTTTCTGGGACCTTTATGACAAAGCAGTGTTGTCCCATTGGGGCAGGTTTAAATAGTCAGGGGCTACTATAGGTTGTTATTAGATCATTTCAGTAGAGTCTGACTCTTTGGGATCCCATTTGGAATTTTCTTGCAAAAGATACTGGAGTATTTTGCCATTTCCTTCTCAGGCTCATTTTTACAGATGAGAAAACAGGGGCAAATAGGGTCAAGTGACTTGCCCAGGGTCACATAGCTAGCAAGTGTCTGAGATCAGATTAGGACTGAGGAACATGAGTCCGTGTCCAGCGCTCTAACTATCTTACCACCTAGCTGCTGGTACACACACACACACACACACACGCACACACACACACACACACACAGATGTGTGTGTATGAGGAAAGAGATTAAGTAAAGTCCATGGTCAGTCAGTAAATTCTGAGGTAGAATTTAAACCCACATCTTCCTTACATTAAACCCAGCCTGGATCTACTACCCTGTAGCCTGCTTCTTTACTAAAGCAATTCATCACCTTGGTTGCATTCTTTCCTAGGATACTCTTGATAAACCATTACTTTGTAAATACAGATAATTTTGCTTGATTGTGGATATTCATTGTAAAAGATTTTTCCTCTTCCTCTTGGTTTATTAAAGAGGGAGCTCAGAAAAGAGTTGGTGTTTTTATACATACAGACTGTGGGAAGATCTGAATGGGATTAAGGAGAGGCAAGTAGCCTAGGATGGACTATGTGCAAACAATGAGGGCAAAAACAAAAGGTCAGTTAAAAAGATCACCAATCAGGATAGGCAGGTCCCTCAGGTGAACACTGGGTATCTAGGTTGAAGGACTGGGTTCCTGAAATTCGTGTGAATCTCTAGGCTACCCCTGTCCTTTCAATCAACCAGAAATAGAGCCTTGGTTTACCCTTGACTTTCTCACTCTCACCCACATATCCAATTAGTTACCAAATCTTGTGACTTCTATCTCCATTGCATCTCTCATTTAGACCCTTTCTCTTTACTCACATTTAGGATTTCAAGTCTCACGTGGATTATTAAAATGGTCTTCTCTTTGATCTTTCTCTCTCCAGGGAAGGGAAGATTCCCACCTCCTGGGTCAGGCCATTCTGCTTCTGTATGGCTCTAATCATTAGGAGGTTTTACCTGACAAACTGATAATTACCTCTTGGTAACTTTTACTCTGAACTCTTAGCTGTACCCTCTGGGAGGTGAACAGAACACATACATCCCTTTTTCTCATAAGATCCCTTCAAATACTTGAGGACATTTGTCGTGTCTCTTCTCTCAGCTGAGATCTAAAGAATCACTTTAGAACTTTTTGATAAAGCACAGGTACTAATATGTATGACTTTTATTACATGGGGATGCTCAGATCACCCTCTTGCATATATCCTGGACAGGTTAAAGAATAGATATCATTTTATTCCATGAATTAAAAATAAAATTTTTTTAAAAGTTTCCCCAGCACACCCCTCACTACCTCCATCCCTGGGAATAAGGGTAGGGATGGAAGGATACTTGATCTTTGCCTCTCAGCTGCCTCTGCTAAGGGATTATCTCCTTGCCTTGCTCAAGGCTGAGCAGATAATCTCACCTCCTCCCTTGTCACTCAAACAAGGTACATCCCCAAAACTCCATCAAGGGATGGGAGTTAGAACAAGCGTTCTTTTAAGCAAGAAATTTTGAACCTTGATTAGGTGATGGAGCCCTTTGGCAACCTAGTGAAACCTGTGGACCTCTTATCAGAATGATGTTTTTAATTGTATAAAATAAAATATGTAGAATCACAAAGGAAAGCAATGATATATATATATATATTATATAATTTTATACATATGTTTTTATTATTCTGTAGATATATGTATACATATAAAATTATATATTGTGCAATATGTTTTATGTGTATGTATACAGACATACACAAACACATACACACACAAATACAGTTCATGGTTAAGATTAACAAGGTTACAAACACCTATATTTAATCCCTCCCTCCCTGGGAGGAAATCTGCCATTGACTTCCAAATACTGGATTGGCAACAATGTCTAAGTGGCTCATCAGTTCCATATTGCAGTAAGTGATGGTCTAGCATGGACCTGTCTCTCTCACTGCCCATTCTGATGCCCATTCCTTTGAGATCCTTGGTGCCCTGCTGTCTACTTCCATTGTTGCTATACTGGGACCTTAGTGCTATCCCTCTATTCCAGAACCCAGTGAAGTCACTCTCAGCTAGACAAATCAGTGATTTCTATGTTAGAGCTAAGCATTGCCTCCCCCCTGCCCCATTCCAGGGTATATTAAGACCAAGCTGTGCTAAGTACTAGACCTCACAAGAATCGATTGTCAGGTCAGGATTGCTGCTCCTCACTTAGGTATCTACCCTCTCTCTCCCCATCCCAACAGAAAGGGAGGGAATAAATATTTATATAGTACCTGCTATGTGCCAAGCTCTATACAAAGTAATTTATCTCCTCACAACAATGCAGGGAGGGAAACGCTATTATTATCCTCATTCATTATTTATTTACTATTTATTATCCATATGTCAATTGAGGAAACTGAGGCCAACAGAAGTTAAGTGACTTGCTGAGGGTCACATAGCTGGTGACCAAATTTGTACTTGGGTCTCCCTGAATCCAGGCCTAAAGTTCCATCCGCTGTACTACTGAGCTGCCTCACAGAGGCAGAAAGAATTAAGAGATGGTTTTCACTCTGAATAAAGGAATAGGAAAATGATGTTAAATGTCCTGGATATCATCAAGTAAAATAACTTTATCTAAAGACTGTCCTACATACATTTTAAAATAAATTGTTCTGTGTTGCACTTTGAATCATAAAAAAAGGTATATTTTTTTTTTTGTCATTCTGAGTTTCCATCAGGAATCTTCTTTTATTTTTGGCCATTCATTCTCATTGACTTTTCCTCTTATTTGGTCACAATTAGCATCGTTAGCCCTCTGCTCCTCTCTTCATGCCACTTTTTGCTTCGCATTATTCTGTAAAGGTTTTTCTACATCCTCAACCCCAAAATTGTTTCTCTGTATTCTTTCACACTTGTCATCTTAATTATATTTAATTCAGTTCCATGAATGTACTATAATTTATATGCAGCATTATATATGCTGCTTCCATTTTTTTGCAATCATGAATAACTTCTTGTTCTATTTCCAAAGATTATTAGGGAAAAAGAGCAGGAATTTCTGTGTTCTAAAATATTTATTGCAGCTCTTTCTGTGGTGCCAAAGAACTGGATTTGCAGGGATGCCTATCAGTTTGGGAATGGTTGAACAAGATGTGGTATTGGGTTGTTGTGTTCGTCCTTCATTCACAAAGAGGACCATGACATCAAGATGATGACATGACTTGCAGTTGACTTTGATTTGAGTGAGGGGGGGCTGTGCAAGGTCACCAGCCTCACTTTGTCCTCCAGAGCCATCTAGATTCAGTGCCCTGGTATTCATCAGGATGACTGGAGATGGTCCAGGATGCAAAGTGGGACCGTGGCCATTTTAGGCTAACTTCTTATCAGATTTTCACTTTGAGTGAGATACACCCATTCCATGCATAGACCTCTTTAAGCAGTTACTTAAGGGATGGCACCTTTTAATAAAAGAAAAAAAATAACCAAACTGGGAGGGGAAAACCCTCAGGGTTCCTGGGTTAAAGAGAAAGAGTTACCACTGAGTAATTTGTGATAGACTATTACTGTACTTTAAGAAAGTAAGAACAGGTTAGTGTAGAAAAACATGGAACAACCTGCATGAAATAATGAAGAGAAAAATGAGCAGAACCAAGAAAACAATGTATACAGTAATAGTAATATTGTTTTAAGAATGACTTTGAGCAAATATTGTGACTATTATCAATTCCCAAATTAATGATAAAGGACATATGAAGAAAGATGTTATCTGCATCCAGAGAAAGAACTGATAAATAGATGTATGAATTAAAATAATTTTACACTATGTATATGCATGTATACATGTACATAAATACATATGTACACAGATATGTATATGTATGTACATGCATATAAACATAATACACAAATATATGTATTTGAGTCTAATAGTAGCCATCTCTAGGGTGGGGAAGGAGGAAAGAAAGAGAAATTTGCATGTTAATGCTGTTGTCTATTTGAAAACAATAACAAGTTGCACATAGTAGATTTACAGTTCCATATACAATCACCTTTTTATTATGGAAAGTCTTATTTTATTGTGTAAGTTAAAAAAATTTTATGAAAAACTAAGAAACATGTAGCTTCATTCTGTTTGATAACCATCTAAGACCATATTTCCAAATGTGTGATTATCAGGTTAAGAGATGTAATTATTTTTATGCTTTCCCTTTTTAAAATTCTACTTATATCCTTTCACCATCTGTCCATTATGACCTGAAAATTACTTTTGCAAAATTTATTATTTCCTTACGTATTTTTGATGTTAGGTTTTTACTTGTCCTGTTTGCCAGTTTTATCTCCAGTTTATATTTCTTTAGCTTTATTGCTGTTGTGCTCTGATTTTTCTTTTTAAAAAGGCTCAACTATACTGTTAAAGCTTAGAGACAAGTACTTGTGTTGCTTAACAAAATATTTGCATCTCTATAAGTTTCCTCATTTAAATAAAAGCTCACCACCATGGTCCTGGACATGACAGATTTATCAGATCAAGGAGACAATACTACAAGAAATTGTGATTAAAATTGTGAAAAAGTGATTAAATATCATGGAACCATAGTCAGGATTGTGCAGCAATTTGCAGCTTCTACATTAAAAGACTGGAGGACTTGGAATAGGATATTCTATAAAGCAAAGGAGCTTGGATTGACTATGCAGTAAAACCAAGCTTAATCTTTCAGAGAAAGAGATTAAAGTGGGGACTTCCAAACCTTCCTTATGAAAAGACCAGAGCTCAGTAGAAATTTTGATCTTCAAATATGACTCAAGAAAGGCATAAAAAGGTAAACAAAGAAAAATAACATGTCGTTCAATAAGAGCAAACAGTGTATGCTGCATCTTGAACATCAGAGCTTGAACAGGGGTCACCTGTAAGGAGACAGGAGCACATGTGGGAATAGAAGAGAGCACACAGACACCAAACTGTTCAAGGCATACCCTGGGCACGCTCAGGAACAAGCAACTGCCCTGAGCCCTTCATAAATATTCACTTCTAATTACCCCATCCTCCCATTTGCCCTCCCTTCTATCATCTCCCCACTCCCCACTCCACTCCTACATCCATACTTTCCTGTAGTGTAAGATAGATTTTCATATGAAATTGAGTGTGCATGTTTTTTCCTCCTTAAGCCAAATCCAATGAGAGTAAGGTTCAACTTTTACTTAGAAATTGACATCATGGTTACATCCCAAGATAAGGAGATGCAAACATTTCCTGGGAGAGCACCCAGATATACCATGTATAACATTTACAACCCTTACAATATTTAACTTTTATGGCTCATTGTCTTGTCTTCATGATATAGAATTCTATACAATTTATTTAGAGGATATTCTGCCTAGCTGGGTTCCCAAGGAGGCATGCTTGATCTCATGGTCATGTCCCTGCTGTTGCAGGAGACACATACTTCATATACAACTTTTGCTGCTTATGAGACTTGTCAAATCAAGCTGCAGTAGGATGGAGTCCCGCAGGCATACCTATACCTATATGGGAAGATGATACTTATAACTCTTGAGAAATGTATCTTTATCATAACTTTTAAAAGGAGTATACATGGAGACAGGGCATGAGTCTAAGCTGACTTTGATGTGATCATAAAAAAATCTAAGTGGTAGAAAGGGATTGTACTGGGAGAAGAGGAAAGGAGGATACAGAAAAGGGTAAACTCTATCACATGAGGGAATAACATGCTCAGGTAAAGAAATGTAACTTACCCTATAAGAAGTAGAAGGGGAAAGGGGAAAGGAAAGGAAAGAGCAGAGTATGGAGGGCAGATTGAAGGACTCTTGGTCAAAAGGAAGACTATAGAGAGGGTGGAAAAGGAGAAAGGAGGAACAAAAGCATAAAAATGATGTAGGATGGAAAGACACAGAAAGGAATCATAACATTGAATAAAAATGAGATAAACTCTCCCATAAAACAAAAGATGGTCATAGAGTGGATTAAAAACCATAATCCTATACCTTTATCTTATAGGTCAGCTGATCATATCTTCCTGATCTTTCTCTGAACTAGAGAGTGCCTTAGGGTAGATGGTCTTTGTTTTGCTTTTAAAAGTGCTGAGCACAGAATCCAGCACATAGAAAATATAGAATAAATGCCTGGATGTACTTGCAGAAAGAATGAAGGAAAGCACACTGAACACATGACAGTGGTTCAGACTTGTAATGCTATTTAGTTGTACGGCATACTAGTACACTTATTCCTTCCATATCAAAGGACTTAGGAGCACAGCACCTACAAGGTCTGGAAAATCTACGTATAACTTTTTGGCCCTCCCTTTGTAAGAGAGAACTCTGAACTTTTTTCCTTTTATGGGTGTTTACAGTACCTTAATGTAAAATTTGGGTTAAATATTTGCTCATAAGCTATACTACACACATTATACATATATCTTATGCATTTCTGAGTTTCTAAACTTTTTCTGTATCATCTGCTATTTTTTGATTGTCAGTTGCAGCATCTGCAAAACTTCCCAAAAATTTCCATTAAATTTTTTGTGCCCACCCAAGATATATCAAAACCAATATGGGGGAAATCACCATGTGGAATGGATGACCGTAACAAAACAGTCCTAGTGTTAATAGTTTATGGCACTTGTTAGGACCTGAATATCATGTATCGATGGAAAATTATTGGGTTAGCAAGTGACATGAAATTCAGTATGTATTTAGATGAACAGATTATAAAACTAAAGATATTTAATCATGTTCAACTCTTCTTTGCTTAGGTTTTACTAGAGTCTTTGCTTCCTCCTTTAGTGACTCTCTCTCCTCCCTCTTGAGCTTTTATAGTCAAGCAATGTGTAGTTGTGCAAATCACTTCCAAACATTCACATTATGAAAGACTAAGTGTATTTCCATCTTTCTTACCCTGCCCCCATTTATTCTGTTCTCTCTTTTGACACTGTTCCTCCTCAAAAAATATTCACTTCTAATTACCCCATTCTCCCTTTTACCCTCCCTTCTATCATCTCCCCACTCCCCACTTTACCCCTACATCCATACTTTCCTGTAGCGTAAGATGGATTTTCATATAAAATTGAGTGTGCATGCTATTTCCTCTTTAAGCCAAGTCCAATGAGCGTAAGGTTCACTCTTTCCTTCTCACCGCCCCCCTCTCCCTCTCCATTGAAAAAACTTTTTCTTGCCTCTTCTATGTGAGAGATAATTTGCTCCATTCAGTTTTTTTCCTTTCTCCTTCTTCCAATATAATCCTCTCCTACTCCTTCATTTTGTTTTTTTAGATGTCATCTCTTCATATTCATGTCACCCTGTGCCCTCTGTCGATATGTATATCATCCCTCTAATTACTGTAATTTTGAGAAAAGTAGGTGTGCTAGGGCAAAGTAAATCCCAGACTTTGCTCCGCGTTCAGTGACATTCAGATGCCTCTGTCATCCTGAACCTGAACTATCAGCACACTGGAGAGAGAGCTTGGTCTACAACATGACCGGAGTCTAAATACAGAGTTTTCCATTCCCTCTCCTTCCCCTCCCAGCTACTTCTACTAGTTTAAAAATTGTTAACTTAACTTAGACCATGAAATTCAGCTTCTCATTTGCTTCTGAACCCGACTGTCAAACATTCAATTTGCATAAAATACATAAATACTTTCAAAGGTATTTACAGTCAAAAGTAATGCTATTACTCTACCTTGGGAAGATTCAGTAACAGTATCCTGAAGCTTTAATACCCATCCTCTTATTCCTGAGAATTTTCTGAGTAGGGGAGCTGTTGGAAGGTGACTTAAGCCCTTTCCCATACTGGAATGTTCGGGGTATCGTCTGCTTTCATAGCCTGTCGTCCCCTTTTTCCCTGTGTCCCCCATCCTTTCTAGTCTTACACCTTGTACACATCATCTTTACCACTCATTGTTCTCCCAGCCAGTGACACTGGACTTCTTGCTTTTCCTCACAAATTACAAACCATCTCTTATCTCCCAGACCTTTTCCTTCCTGTCCTCCATTCCCTGAACCTCATCTTCCCTCTCTGCTCCTTCTTTCCTTGGTTTCCTTCAAGTCCCAGAAAAGAATACAACTTCCTACAGGAAGTCTTTCCAGATACCCCTTAATTCTAGTGCCTTCCTTCTCTTGATTATCTCCAATTTATCCTGCATTCCACTTGTCTGGGCATAATTGATTTGGTCTCAGGAACTTTATGAGTTTTATAAAGCATATAGTTATACTCTTAAATATTTTATGCTCTTAGAAATATCACAGACCCCAAGGAGCTGTTGTTTCTGTGGATTACATGTATCAGTATTTACGCTACTATGAATCAAGACTGGTAAGTTCGAAGTAATTTACAAATCTTTTTAATGACTGGTTTAATAGAAGACTGCTCAATTCTCATACCTGTTTCTACATTCAACCTGTTGTGATATGATATTTTAGTTGAAGAAAATTTGGCTCATCAAGATACAGAGTTGAAAAAAGGATGAGTGATTTAATAGGTATAAATGTCTTATAATCATTAGGAAAAGATATGACCTCATCCCAAAAGAAAGGGTCTCTAAGGGGTTCACAGACCACACAATTGAGCTGTTGACTTACAAGTTACTTTTTAGCTTTAAAATCTATGATATTAGTTTGGTTAATGCTCATGATATTTTTCATTGAACTTATTTTAGAAAGGTAAATAATGGTCATAAAACTGAACTTTTAATCAGAATAGATATTTTCTTTTTCTATTTAAACAATTTAATTCTCCTGTAATGTTCAAGATTTTCCTTTTGTTTCATTTTACTTTGTTTGTATTTTAAATTGCATTAATCATTAATCCTCTCACTAGTTATGGGGCTGCAGGCACTAGGAAAGTCAAACAACCACCAGCAACACCACTGTGATTATCATCTCCCAAAATCCCAGAAAAATAAAGTTCTTGTTCTCAAAGTCTTGAAACTGTCAAATGCCATAACACTGAAACTGTGTAATTTTATCAGTGCAAATGACATCAAAGAAGAGGCAATATGTTCTGTTTACCCCTTTGCCCTAAGGACCATGGTACCTTTGCACCTGACTGGTAGTTGAACATTCCATGTGTTATCTCCTTCATTAGGATGAGAATTTCTTGAGAGCACAGTCTGTCTTACTTTTGTTTTTACATCCAAAACGCTTATAGTGCTTGTAGCAAGCACTTAATAAGTGCTTTTTGATTCTTTCATTCATTCATTCATCTCTCACTCCCCTATACCAAATATGCTACTAAGTCTTATGATTCTACCTTATAAATCTCTCATATATTCTCTCTTCTCTTCTCTGAAACTGTCACCACACTGATGCAAGCCCCTACCACCTTTCTTCTAGTCTATTTCAATGGTTTATTGGTTTTTCTCTCTCCCTCAAGACTCTCCCCATCCCTTACCTCCCTATAAGGGAAGATGATACCTGTTAATCTTGAGAACTGTGCAGCTATTAAGAAATATAAAAGGGATATGCATAGGGGGAACAGGTATAAAGTAAATGATATAATGATAAAAATATGATTTAAGTATGAGAAGGGATTGTAATAGGAGGTGTGAAAAGGAGGAAGCAGAAAATGGCAAATTACATCGCAAGAAGAAGTACAAAATCATAGTAGAGGGAAAGAGGGGAGGGAGATGAGCATTATGTGAGAGGTATTCTCATCGGATTTGTTTAAAGGACGGAAGAATAAACTTAAGTAGAAAATCCTAACTAGCTCTATAAGCAGTGGGAGAGCAAGGGGGAAGAAAGGGGAGGGAGGCAAAAGGGAGGGAAGAAGCAATAACAGTAAAGGGGAGTTAAAGGGAGGGGGGCTAAAAGAAAGAGGGGAAGGTGGCAAGAGGAGGTGGTGAAAAGTGAATACTAGTGAGGAGGGGAAGGGAGACAGCAGAGTTAAAAGCACAAATGGTGGGAAAGAAGATGGAGGGAAATACACAGATTGTAATCATAACTGTGAATGTTAATGGAATGAATTCTCCCATAAAATGGAGACGGATAGCAGAATGGATTAAAAGCCATAATCCAACAATATGCTGCTTACAAGAAACACATTTGAAATGGGGGGATACACATAGGATAAATGTTAAAGGATGGAGCAGAATATATAGTGCTTCAGCTGATGTAAGAAAGGCAGGAGTAGCAATCCTAATCTCAGACAAAGCAAAAGCAGAAATAGATCTAATCAAAAGGGATAAGGATGGAAACTATATCCTGCTAAAAGGCACCATAGACAATGAAGCAATATCATTACTAAACATGTATGCTCCAAGTGGTATAGCATCTAGATTCTTAGAGGAGAGGTTGGGGGAGCTGAAGGAAGAAATTGACAGCAAAACTATACTAGTGGGGGACCTCAACCTCCCTCTTTCTGAACTTGATAAATCTAACCTCAAAATAAACAAGAAACAGGTTAAGGAGGTAAATAAAACTCTAAATAAGGTAGATATGATAGATCTTTGGAGAAAATTGAATGGGAATAGAAAGGAATATACCTTTTTCTCAGCAGTACATGGAACATTTACAAAAATTGACCATGTACTAGGACATAAAAATCTCAAAATCCAGTGCAGAAAGGCAGAGATAATCAGTGCATCCTTCTCAGATCATAATGCAATAAAAATTATATGTAATAAAAGGCCATGGAAAGGATAAAGCAAAAATCAGTTGGAAACTAAATAATTTAATCCTAAAGAAGGAATGGGTTAAAGAAGAAATCATAGAAACAATAAAAAACTTCATTCAAGAGAATGACAATAATGAGACAGCCTACCAAATCTTATGGGATACTGCAAAAGCAGTTCTTAGGAGAAGTTTTATATCTTTGAATGCCTACATAAATAAAATAGAGAAAGAGGAGATCAATGACTTGGATATGCAGCTGAAAAAGCTAGAAAAAGAACAAATTGAAAATCCCCAAGAAAATACCAAATTAGAAATACTGAAAACCAAAGGAGAGATTAATAAAATTGAAATTAAGAAAACTATTGAATTAATAAATAAAACCAATAGTTGGTTTTATGAAAAAACTAATAAAATTGATAAACCTTTGGTCAATTTGATTAAAAGAAAAGAAAGAAGAAAATCAGATTACTAATATTAAAAATGAAAGGGGTGAACTCACCTCCAATGAGGAGGAAATTAAAACAATAATTAGAAATTACTTTGCCCAACTTTATGCCCACAAATTCGATAATCTAAATGAGATGGATGAATATTTTAAAAAATACAAATTGCCCAGAATAACAGAAGAGGAAATTGAACACTTAAACAACCCCATCTCAGAAAAAGAAATTGAACAAGCCATCAATGAACTCCCTAGGAAAAAATCTCCAGGACCAGATGGATTCACAAGTGAATTCTATCAAACCTTTAAAGAACAGTTAATTCCAATACTATATAGACTACTTTTGAAAATTGGGGAAGAAGGAGTCCTCCCAAATTCTTTCTATGATACAAATATGGTTTTGATACCCAAACCAGGAAGAGACAAAACAGAGAAAGAAAATTATAGACCAGTTTCTCTAATGAATATACATACAAAAATTTTAAACAAGATTTTGGCAAAACGAATACAGCATCTTATCATGAAAATAATACATTATGATCAGGTAGGATTCATACTAGGAATGCAGGGCTGGTTCAATATTAGAAAAACTATTAGCATTATTGATCATATCAACAACAAAACTAACAAAAACCACATGATTATCTCAATAGATGCAGAAAAAGCTTTCGACAAAATACAACACCCATTCCTATTAAAAACACTGGAGAACATAGGAATAAAGGGAACTTTCCATAAAATAATAAGCAGTATCTACCTAAAACCTTCAGCAAGCATTATATGCAATGGGGATAAGCTAGATGTATTTCCAATAAGATCAGGGGTGAAGCAAGAATGCCCATTATCACCATTATTATTCAATATGGTGCTAGAAATGTTAGCTGTAGCAATTATACAAGATAAAGAAATTGAAGGAGTAAAAATAAGCAAAGAAGAAACTAAGTTATCACTCTTTGCAGATGATATGATGATATACTTAGAGAATCCCGGAGATTCAAGTAAAAAACTACCTGAAATAATAAACAACCTTGGCAAAGTTGCAGGTTACAAAATGAACCCACACAAATCTTCTGCATTCCTGTATATTAGCAACAAAGTCCAACACCAAGAAATAGAAAGAGAAATCCCATTTAAAGCTAGGGTAGACACTATAAAATACTTAGGAGTTTACCTGCCAAAACAAACCCAGGGATTATATGAACACAATTACAAGACACTTTTTGCACAAATAAAGTCAGATTTAAGTAAGTGGAAAAACATCAGTTGTTCATGGGTAGGCCAAGCTAATATAATAAAAATGACAATTCTACCTAACTTAATTTACTTATTTAGTGCCATACCAATTAAACTATCAGATAATTATTTTCTAGAGCTGGATAAAATAATATCAAAATTCATTTGGAAGAACAAAAGGTCCAGAATATCAAAGGGACTAATGAAAAGAAATGCCTGGGAAGGTGGCCTAGCGCTACCAGACCTCAAATTGTATTATAAAGCAGCAATTATCAAAACCACTTGGTATTGGCTAAGAAATAGAGGGGTAGACAAATGGAATAGACTTGGCACTCAAGACACAGTAGGCAAGGAATATAGCAACCTCCTGTTTGATAAACCCAAAGACCCCAGCTTCTAGGATAAGAACTCACTGTTCAACAAAAATTGCTGGGAAAACTGGTTAACAGTGTGGCCAAAATTAGGTATGGACCCATGCCTGACACCATACACAAGAATAAAGTCCAAATGGGTACATGATTTAGGTATAAAGATTGATACCATGAATAAACTGGAGAAGCAAGGAATAGTGTATTTATCAGATTTATGGAGAGGGGAAGAATTTTTCACTAAAGAAGCAACAGGAAGCAGTATGAAATGCAAGATGGATAATTTTGATTACATTAAACTGAAAAGTTTTTGCACAACCAAACCAAATGCAACCAAAATTTGGAGGGATGTAGTAAATTGGAAAAAAATTTTACAGCTAAGCTCGGGGATAAAGGCCTCATTTCTACACTATATAGAGAACTGACTCAAATGTGCAACCATACAAGTCATTCCCCAATTGATAAATGGTCAAAGGATATGAACAGGCAATTTTCAGGGGAAGAAATTAAACATATCTATAATCATATGAAAAAGTGCTCTAAATCACTACTGATTAGAGAGATGCAAATCAAAACAACTCTGAGGTACCACATCACACCTACAAGACTGGCAAACATGACAGAACAAGAAAATGATAAATGCTGGAGAGGATGTGGGAGAGTTGGAAGACTAATTCATTGTTGGTGGAGCTGTAAGCTCATCCAACCATTCTGGAGAACAGTTTGAAACTATGCCCAAAGGGCTACAAAAATGTGCATACCCTTTGACGCAGTAATATCACTACTAGGACTGTATCCCCAAGAGATCATAAAAAGGGAAAGGGTCCCACATGTGCAAAAATATTTATCACAGCATATTGTGGTTGCCAAGAACTGGAAATCAAGGGGATGCCCATCAATTGGGGAATGGCTGAATAAATTATGGTATATGAATGTAATGGAGTACTATTGCGCCATAAGAAATGATGAGCAAGAAGACTTCAGGGAGGCCTGGAAGGACTTATATGATCTGATGCTGAGCGAAAGGAGCAGAACCAGGAGAACCTTGTGCACAGCAACGACCATAGTGTGTGAGAGTTTTTTCTAGTAGACTTGGAACTTCGTAATAACGCAAGAACTTACTAAAAAAAAAAAAAAATCCCAGTGGTAGTATTCTAATGCAAATGTCTTCCATACTCAGAGAAAGAAATATGGAAGTCATTCACAAAATGTAGCAGATCATGTTTGCATGTGTGTGGGTTTTAGTGTATTATGTTTTGATTTGTTATATGATTTCTTCTATTTATTTTAGTTTGACTACATAACATGACTATTGTGAAAATGTACTCAATAGGAAAGTATATGTAGAATCTATACAGAATTGTATGCTGTTGCAGGGAGGGAGGGGGGTAATGGGGGAAAGGTGGGGGGAGCAGGGGGGGATAAAATCTTAATTTTCAGGCAGTGATTGTAGAACACCCAAAAAATAAAAATAAACAAACAAACAAAAAAAAAAGAACTGTTTTCTTCAGTGAACTTTTGAACCTCCTTTTCCATTAGGCTAATTCTGCTCTTTAAACCATTCTTCTCCTCACTGTCTTTTTGGGCCTGTTTTGCCTCTGAAATTCAGAGGGACAGAGAGAATTTTAGACCCCTGACATGTATTTCCAGAATAGCTAACACAGTGTTTCCATCAGGAGTCATCAAAAACTTAGACCCGCTAAGGAAAGGCAGCTTCAAGATTCTACAAGAAAACCAGTAGAAAAACTTAAACAATGCACGACGATAATTTTAAGAGAACTGTAAGGAGAGAAAAAAGACTTCTAGAAACAAGGAACTATGAGCTAACCTTTTGCCACATGTATGGTTCTAACTTAAGCCCACTTTTCTTTGCCCATGTATTTCCAGGTGGGAAAATGTGTCAGACTTTTGAGGTTCTGTTTTGTACCGACTGCACTTAATATACTATCTTACTAAAAGCTCCTTTCTACAAACTACTTACGTCTGGCAGACTAATTGTCATCAGCTTAGAACCATGGGTGACAAAGACAAAGCCCTCTCCAGACCCTCACAGCTACCCCTAGACCCTGAGGAGACACATAGTAGTAGAACTCTGAGCATGTGACCTGACAAGTGTGAGTACGAGCTGGGAGAGAGGCTCCAGGACAGGTAATGTATAATAATAACTGATATGTAAAGAGTCCATTCAAATTCTTTATCTGTATTATCTCCTTTGGGCCTCACAACAACACTCTAAGACAAGTGCTACAGAGATGATTACACTCATTTTATAGATGAGGAAACTGAGGCTCAGACAAATACGTGGACTTGCTCCTGGTCTCAGAGCCGGTGTTGGAAGTAGAATCTACATTCACATCTTCCTGGCCACATGTTGCCTTCCTCTTCTTAAGATGCTGCTTAAGTTTTTTCCTCTCCAGGCTAAATATCCCTACTTTATTAAATTGTCCAATGGCATGTTCTCCGGTCCCCTCGCCTTTCTAGTCACCCTTCTCTGAATCTCACCAGCATGGGTCTACTTCCTCCCTGAGGTATGGAGGCCATTGATGCCATTGTTGGTGAAGAACAAATGGACAAGTTCTACAAAGCTGGAAATTCTTTGTAAATGGCCCCAGTGACAAGCTGAGTTTGTTGCACAATGACTAGACTAGTTGAGTACAGAAAAGCTGACAATGATGAGTACTTTGGCCATGGTAACACCATGACATTTCTGCTCTTTGAAACCTCAAATGATTACTGATCTCATTGACATGCATGCTCCCTCCAGGGATACAGATCACAGGGCATCTGTACTTTCTCATCTTTTGCTACTCTCATTCAGTTTCTCCCATAGATTCTCCAGAATGAATGTGGGCCTCCTGGTGTGGATCTCTCTCTAGATCTCTTGGCATTAGTTGATACCTACAGAACACAAAACTTGTCCATCACTTATCTTTAGCTATGTGATTGGTCTACCTCATTTTCTGGTTATAACTTTCTGGTAACATCTCCTGTAACTCTTTTTGTTGGAAATACATTACAGCCTGTCCAGTGCCCTTGGGATGATCTGTGACTTTGGTTCTTCAAAGACCATGTTGCTGCATGACTTGAAGTCATATGGCATCATTATAAGAATAGTGATGCTAAAATGATGGGTTCCCTTATTTCTGAAAGAAGCTTAGGATGATTGAAAAACACTCCCCGTTTCCTAAAGCCAACCCAGACTGCTCTTCTCATGTTTATTTCAACCCCACTCACTATCCATTCACAATGTCTTCCAAGATATATGAAATATTAGATCATTCTATGGGTTATACATACAACCACATATAAGTTGGCAATTGACAAGACCAAAATATGAGAAGGCTCTCAGGTCTGTGGAGATCTCCTCTCATGCTATAGTAATAGAGGAAAGAAAAGAAAGAAACATTTATGAATCACCTACTATGGTCAGGTGCTGTGCTAACTGCTTTAAAAGTTTGATCCTCACAGAAACCTAGGGAAGAAGATACTATTATTATCCCCATTTTATAGTTGAGACAGTGTAAAACAAACAAAGGTTAAGTGACTTGCCCAGGGTCATCCAGCTAGTAAGTGTCTGATACTAGATATGAACTTAGGTCTTCATGACTCCATGCCCAACACTCTACCCACTGCATCACCTAGCTGCCTAATGGTGTCAGAATGGCAGAAAAGGAGATAAATGTGGTAAAAATAACATAGATGTTAGAACATCTATAAACATCAAATGTATTCTAAATGTGAGATCTTTGACCAACTAGTCAATTAGTCTTACTATTAGAGGAACTGAATCCTATCAAAATTGACATTTCCCCATAAATGAAACTAGAAGACAAGAGGAAGTTGCAACTAAATGGAAAGGATATTTATAGGTTCTCTGTGGAAAGAAAATTTTTAAAAGTAACTTAGCTTGGTTTTATCAAAGCAACTGTTGGTTTTATCATCTATCCAAAAGTCAAAAAGTCATTTCATGAGACATCGTTTCATGGTATGTATTTTACTGTCCTATTGCCTTGCAATATAAAATGAGGGCAAGTAAAAACATCACCATGATTGTTGTCCCAGCTTACGAATCAGCATCTTTCACAAAGATGAGGAGGTAAGCAAATTCTGTGGAGAATTTGATGAGATGCTCTCAGTGAAATCAACATACACTCACTGACTTCAATGCATGAGTGTCCACAGGGAAGAAGATGGAAAAACTTTTGGAAAATATGATTCAGGATCAAGAAATAAGTGTCTGAAGGCTTTGCACACTATGGAGAATCTTGTGCCTGTATATCATAAACACCTGATTCAGGAATAGTCAAGAGTTGCTGAACACCACAAGTACCTAATAACATCACCCAGAAAAAGGAAAGTGATCATATCTTAATTGACAGAAAATGATGGGTCACATACATGTGTCATTTCTGAATCAGCTATCTGTATATAATGAAACTATCAACTACTTAGAACATAGATAAAAATCAACACCAAACTAGAAGAAAGGACAAAAAGGGGAGAAATATATAACAGACAGTTAAAACCACTCCAACATTACCTATGTTAAACCATTGTTACTGATATCTTCCAAAATGGGAAATGGATTGTGAATGACTGAAAATAGATACAGGATAAAACATGATAAAGTGATGGGGTAGAGACATTATCATGCATTTCACCATTTCTTTGGGAAGTTTAACTGATGTAAAGCAATAGCCAAATAAGACTACATCAACTACCAATCAATTTCCCAGTTTGCAACATTTTTCACAAATTCCTTTCAATAATAACAAAAATAGATTGTGGATTCCCAGGGTAATTTAATAGTCCACTCATAATATTTTGTAATAATTTCCTGCTTATGGCATTATTTAAAAAAAATTTTTAGCATAAATCTCTTAGACCATTGTCCTGAACTCCTTAAAGTTTCAAAAACTACTAAACGGGAATGAATGAGATGCACATGCTCCCTCTCTGAGGAATGAAAATTATGAGTCACCTAAAGGGCAATGGAGAGACCTGTCAGTGTGCATACATACTTGGCAACTTACCACTAACGATGAATAGCAACAGTTCTGTCAATAGTTGGCACTAGGGCATTGAAGACGCCATGTTACCTTCCTAGACCCTTGCCTCCTCATCTCTAAAGCAGGAAAATTGAACTTGATTTTCAAAGTTTCTTCCTTTTATGAAATCCTGATTCATTCTTTCTTTGATCTCCTTAGATTCCTCTCAGACCCAGCAGACCTGATAGTTACCAGAACCTTTCTAGCAGAGTTTTTCCCAGTAGCAAAGAACTAGAAACCAAGCACATATCCCCTCACTCAAGGAGTAATTGAAGAAATTGTGGTATAGGAGTGTAATTGAACACTACTCTGTAATAAGAAAAACTGAAGATGAAGAATTCAGGGAAACTTGGTAAGACTTGTATGAACTGATGCAAAGTGAAAATAGAACCAGGAGAATAATATCCATGACAATTAGGTAAATGAAAAGAATGCCAAAATGAAGCCAAACTTTGTAATTACAATGCCCATGCTTGGTCTTGATGAAGAGATAATGAAACATGCCTCTCAGCAGAAAACTGAGGCTGCCTGTTGCTTATATTGTCACTTGTGATCACTGCATTGATCTATTTTTGCTTAACTCTTTTACATTGTGAGAATCAGACAATTAACATTTATCATTTGCTTGTTTTTCAGTCATGTCCACGTGAATCCTCTACCTCCTCCCCCACCCATTGAGAAGGAAAAAAATACAATACCCATTATACTTAGAAGTCATGAAAAACCTAAAAATAGCTGAGTTCACCAGTTCTCTGTCTGGAGACTGATAGTATTTTTCTTCATGAGTTGCTTTGGAATTGGGTGGATCATTGGATTGATCAGAGTTACTGTCTTTCCCAGATAATTCTCCTTACAATAAAACTTTTAAAATAATAAATTTTCTATTTACGTTTCCAAGATAACATTTATATTTCTCTAATTTCATAATGAATGTTTCAATTTTCTAAGGAACTCATAAAACTTATAGTCATATTCCCCTGATAATGTAAATATAGAATTTCTACTAGGGACCAGGAAGAATAATAGTAGGGTACAGGGGGGAAGAAGTGAGAAGGCTTTGAACAGTCCAATGTAGTAGGGGTGATCAGGGAACCCTAAATCAATTTAGTGAGTCTCCCAATCAATTTGATGAGATGGTTAGTCCTGAAAATTTTCTTAAAGGGTGCCTCCCAGATCAAAAAGGAGTGATGTCAGTTCCTGTTTTTGTTTGAATGTTTTTCCACCTCTCCCATGTGACCTCATTGTTTTCTCTCTAAGCAGAAAGAATGGAATTTTTTTGATTATTAGTTTTCAACATTTATAGCTGTCTTGTCCACGCCAGTTAATTTCATTAAACATCAAAAATTTGTCTCCTTTCTTATCTAACATAGAATTAAAGAGAATATAAACTTATGTAAAATACACACACATGCACATATATATGTAAATATAAATATATACATATATAAACATCTTTTGCTACCCATCCACCACTTATTTGATGAAATGACTATGCTATTATTTTTTAAAATTTGTTTTCTTAATTAATGAACTTTTTGTGTTATTTTCTCCTTCTTCCCTTTCTAAACTGAAAAAATAAAAACCAAAAACAAAACATCTGTATGGACTGGGGGACAGCTCTTGTTCTTATGTTTGAATGACTTCCTTATATATCCTGGAAATTAGACTTCTTTACATGAGGAATTTTCTTCAGAGATTTATCTTCCAATTGACTGTTTCTCTTCTAATTTCCATTCCTATCTTTTCCCATAGATTGCCCCCACTATCACCCCCATTCTATCATTCAGTTTCAGTCTCTCCTTGTCTATTTACTTCCCCCCTACTGCCTAAAGATGTGTTCATGTCTTCACCATCCTCCAAAAACCCTTACTTGACTCTTCTATCCCCACTATTGTCTAATATCTCTTCTGCCTTTTGCAGCTAAACTCCTTGAAAAGATCATAACAGGTGCTTTTCAAATTGTTCAGTAGACATGACCAAAACCAAATTAATTATCTTTCCCCCAAACCTTACCCCCTACTCCCTTCCCTATTACTGTCCAGGATGACCCCATCCACCCAATCCTTTAAGCTCACAACCTAGGTGTTATCCCTGACTCCTCACCATCTCTAACCACATCCCCTACTCCCCACTAATTCTTTGCCAGTCTCATCTTGGCAACATCCCTCCAACACCACCTCTTCCCTCCTCTGATAGTGTCATCACTCTGATTCAGACCCTCATCACCTCACACTTGGTTTATTTCAATAGCCTGTCTGTCAGTGGGTCTGTCTGCTTCAAGTCTCTCCCCATACCAATCTAACCTCCATTCAGACACTAAAATGATTTTCCTAAAGCACAAGCCCAACCTTTTCACCCTCCTATTCAGTAAACTCCAGTGGCTGTCTATTATCTCCAGGATATAATAGAAAAATCCTCTCTGGGCTCCAGACATTTTCTCTGGCTGTCCTCTATGCCTGGAATCCTCTCTCTCTTAATCCCTTACTGCCTTCCCAACCTTCCTTTCAATCTCAGTTGAAATCCTGTCTTCTACAAGAAAGCTTTCCCACACCCTTTTAATTATAGTGTCTCCCCTCTCTTATTTCCTATTTCCATATAGCTTGTTATGGATATCTGTTGTCTCCCCATTCTACGGTATGCTCTTTGAGGAGAGGGACTTTTTTTTTGTCTCTTTTTGCTTCCTCCCACTGAGAGTGCTTAGCACACAGTAGGTACTTAATAAATGTTTATTGACTGACTGACTGATACTAACCATATTATTTTTTTCATCACACTGCTACTTTTCAAGGGAAAACTTTTAAAAAGAGTTTTCAAGTAATGAATTTCAGAAGGTTAAGAAGATAGTGACAGTAAGTGAAAGCATCAAGTGAAGAAGTCATGCTACCTCCCAGTTCAGTTTTCAGCATACTTTGAGAAACCTGGAGCCTAGCCAGGTGGAAATATTCAGCAAGCAGATGCAAATGTGGGAATTGAGATTAGGGGAGTGGGTGAATTGCTTAGCACAGTGCTTGACTTATAGAAAGTAGATAATCAATACTTCTTGACTGATTGATGAGGTACAGATAGATTTGGGAATCATCCTTATAAATATAGTCATAGAAGGCATGAAAATCAAGGAGATACCCAAGAGAGAATAATGAGAGAGTATAGTTGAATTTTGGAAGGATGCATTAGTGCCAGTTCAAACTGACTTTCAAGAACCAATTGTTAAATTTCAATGTGAGTATTTCACACTTCTGAAATCAGCAAATTCCACACATGGGGGGGTTGACATATTGTTTTGTTCATTTTCCATGAGGAGATAAAATGTTAATGTAGATTGAACTTGCAAATATTTTGTGTTCTTTTGTCTACTAGGGATTCATTTGTTAAACATTTCCCAGCACACCCCTGAATGTAAGATTACACTACCTAAAATGAGGATGAGGAAGGAGAAAGGGGAACTAACAAAGAAAACCTGGAAGTATCATTCAGATAAAAAGAAACAGAACCAGGAAAATGCCATGTCTTGGAAAGCCAACGGGGAGAAAAATGAGAAGAACAAGAGTTTGGTTAGCCATTTCCAATGTAGCATTAGCGTCAAAGAAAGCTAATTGACAGCTGAGAAAAGAACTTTGATCTGGTACTTGGTAGGTCAATAATGAACATATTGAAGAATGGTTTCCATTGAATAGTGGGCATGGAGGCTAGAATGCAAGAGATGAAGGAGTGAGTGACTAGTGAAGAAGCAGAAGCAGATTGCAGAATACTTTTTCTTGACCTGGTGATACTTCAAATAGGTTTATATCCCAAAGAGATCAAAGAAAGAAAAAAAGAGCCCATTCATACACAAATGACTTATGGTAGCTCTTTTCCTGGAGGCAAAATATAGGAGAGTTGGGGGTGAGCGTGCAGTAATCTCCTAGTGGTGGCCAACTGGGAGATGGCTAAACAAGTTATGATATATGTATGTGATGGAATACTATTGTGCAAGAAGAAACAATTAAGGGAATCATATCAGAGAAACCTCTGAAGACTTGTATGAACGGATGTAAAATGAAGTGGGCAGAATGAGGACAGTATTGATTAAAAAACAGCTACAACAGCATGGTAAAGACAAAGAACTTTGAAAGACTTAGGAATTCTGATCAACACCATCATGTACCACAGTTCTTGAACATTTATGATGAAACATACTATCTATGTCCTGACAGGCAACTGGTGGAAGGTGAGTGAAGACTGAAGTATTTTTTCTTTTGCACAAGGCTAATGCAGTAACTTGTTTTACTTGACTCTACGTATTTGCAATGGATTTTGTTTTTTCTTGCTTTCTCAGTGGATAAGAGAATGGAAGGTAGAAGAGAGAAGATTCAGAACTGAAAGCAAAATAAAAAAAAAACTGAAAGTAAAAAAAAATAATAAAAAAATAAAATAAAATAAAAAAGTAAATTTTTCATACTAAATTGCTATATGGTATATGTTTTAATGGAAAGGTGACAAGAAAATAATAACTAACATTTATCAAGCACTTTACAATTTACAAGATGCTTTATAAGTATTATTTAATTCTATCCTCACAACAACCCTGGCAGTTAGATGCTATTACCTCCATCTTATAGATGAGGAAACTAAGTTATAAAGAGGTTAAGTGACTTCATGGTCTGAGGCAGGATTTGAACTCAGGTCTGCCTGACTGCAGGTCCAGAACTCTATCCATTGTACCATATAGGCCTCAAGCTTTAGCTGCATATATATACCATGAAAGCTCTACCATCAGCCCCATAGTGTTGAATACTCTCAATCTCCCCCATTATTCTCTCTCTTTTTCATCTAACAGGTCAAAAACATATACTCATTACATCTACCATGTCTCCATTTTTATAACTCTTAAATCAGCCTTTAGTTCCTTCAAAAAATAAATACAACCATCTCAGTTGCTTCTTGATATTTCCAAATGCTTTCCAAATCATTGTTATCTCTCATTCCCTCTTTGCAGCACCCTTACAATGGAAGGATATAGGAAAGAAATCTTTCTATGGAAGGAACATTTGTGTCTATCTTCACTACTCAGATCTACAACTTCCCTTCCTCCTGACACTAATTTTCTCTTGGTGATGTCCAGTGACTGCAAATCATGGGACATCACAAAAGCTAAATAATCAAAGCTATAGGTCACCAAAAAAAGAAATGGTTAGCATAACATACAGAATATTACCAATATGATTTTCATGTCAAAATTTGCATGAGACATCCCTGAATCAATAAAGAATTAAACATTTATTAGCCACCTCCTATATTTCAGGAACAAAAAATGAAAAGACATCAATAAAACAGTCAAAGAAACTTTCATCCTATTGAAGAAAACAATATATATATATATATATATATATATATATATATATATTTAAAAGAAATATATAATTCAAATTTCACACCCCCACCAATGTGGGTTTAGGCAGTCTTTAAAATAAAGTTGTGTGATAATGTAGATATTTAGGGAGGAGGAAATCTTGATTGGCTGAGATATTTCTAGGAGAATCAGAGAAAGGAAGGAATAGTTATGATCTTTAAATGATTGATGAAAGGTCACGGACCCACAGGCATGTGGACAAGAGCCAGTACCACAACATGCACCTTGATTTCAAGCCCTAAACCACAAAGTCCACAATAAGTGGGTGAGATCACCATTTTCTCAGCTGAACTGACTTCATTTCACTTCTGAATAAGAATGTCCCTAAATTCTAACATGTTTTATTATCTAAACAGGGGTAGAGAACCTACAGCCTCGAGGCCCTATGTGACCTAGTAGGTCCTCAAGTGTGGCCCTTTAACTGAATCCAAACTTCACAGAACGAATTCTCATCATAAAAAGACTTGTTCTGTAAACTTGGACTCAGTCATAAGGACTCACCCTAGGACCTAGAAGGCAACATGTGGCCATGGAGGCTGGAGATTCTCCACCTTATGTAAAGTGTCCTTTTGCTTTCTATAATTATCTTTAGTGTAATAATCATTTTGTGGGAAGAAAGTCAAGATAGTGGAGATTAAACCTGCTACCTTCCAGATCTGAAACAGTACTATTTCCCCAATCCCCTGGTATGACCATGAAACTCCAAGTATGGACAGTGAAGTTGGATCATAGAGTGCATAGAGGGAATGGAGGAAGAAGGACCCATTTTATGTGGAGTATTAAATACAATGATCCTGGAGATGATGGGAAACCAGAAGACAATAATGGTCCGGTCTATGCTTTAGAAAAAAACAAAACGCACCTCAGCAGCTGAAAGGAGAATGGATTGAAATGGGGAGAGGTGAGGCAGCTGAAAGGTTATTGCAAGATGGCTAGGTGGTGCTCTGGAGCCAGGAGAATCTAAGTTCTAATCCAGTCTCAGACACTTGACACCAGTTCTGTGATCTTGGCCAAGTCACTTAACTCTGATCGCCTTGTAAAATGAAAAGAAAAAGTTATTGCAGTAGAGCATAGGAGAGGGGATGAAGGTCTGAACCAGGTTTGTGGCTATATTAGTGGGAAGAAGGGGATGCATACGCAAGAAGTGTTGGGGAGGTAGAAACAAGGTTAGAGTTAGTGCGAAAGAATAGGAATCATCTTAACAATATCCAATGGAAATGTGAAGATGGTACAGTTAACTCTACCGCAGACTTTCCTTTTGTTTTTTCTCAAAACTGACCCATCAATCAATAGTCAACTAGCACTGGGAAGACAAAGGCAGGCAAAAGACAGTTTCTGATGTCAAGAAATTCACCATCTAATGGGGGCCAGGAAGAGACAATATACAGATCACCATGTACAAAGAAGATGCATACAGGATATCAACAGAGGGAAAGCCCTAGCACTGAGTGGGGCAAGGAATGAATTCTTGTAGAAGGTGGAGTTTTATCTGAGAACAATTCAGGAGGCAAAGATGAGAAAGAGAAGTCCATGTATGGTGGAGAGCCAGTGAAAATGCTTGGAGTCGGGACGAATACCTTTTGTGAACACCTGCAAACAGCCCAGTGTCACTGGGTCACATGATATATGGGGAGGGGGAAGGTAGGGAGAGCACAGTATAAGAAGACTTGAAAGATAAGAAAGGTAGGAACACAAAGAACTTTAAATACTGAACAGAGGATTTTGTATTTGATCCTGGAGTGATAGGTCACTGCTGGAATTTTTTGAGTAGAGAAGTTATCACAGTGACAAATGACCCAAGGATATGGTGGCATCTATACTTGAAATATAAGATAACTTTGACAGTTGACTGGAAGAGAGACTGGTCCAGTAACAATTTCAATGTGAATAACCATGGATTGCTGGCTTTAAATCCATCTATCTACCTATCTGTCATCCACCCCTCAGTAGGCCAGTAGTGGTCCATTCTAAGAAATCTGTATTAAGAATATAATTTATGTCTTTTCAATCAGACTCACTCTTGGATAGAAAATTTACTTCCCTAATGTCTTTTCCTCTTCTTCCTTCTTGGTCAATTTTTTAAATCTCCACAATGAAGTCAGGAGTTGTAATAGCTCTTATAATAATAATAACTTTATTATTAAATTAAATAACTCTTATAAGAGTTACACTAACTCTTACAATTGATCCTACTCTTTAGTTTTCTAGCTTCTGGTGACTCATGAAGTGCCCACAGGATACTGTTGTTGATTTCAAATGGAACTATGATGCCATCATGGAATTTCCAGAATAACTTGTCTTCTGCCCTATGTCCATCCAGTTGCTGATGGTCAGATATTTGGGGAGGTATTTGCATTTCTAGATACTTTCTTTTTAATCTGATGAGTCATGAGCTCCTCACACAAAAAAGTCAAAAGGAAGAAGGGTTTTCTCACAGAAACTAGATGTCTCAATTGAGTCTGAAAATATCACTCTGCCTGTGGTTAAGATGGAGGCCACATTCTATGTGTGATCTGATACCACAAAAAACCAAGGCTAGCATTTTCTCTGCACAGGAATCAGAGGGCATTAACCCTAACCCTAACTCCATTCCCCAGGACAATAGCATTGAGAGACTTAAGCGGGACAGACAACAATGAACCTAAAACAATGGGATGTGTCTGAGGCAGAGAAGTGACCAGGCTGACTGAGAGCTTAAGAAAGAAAGCCTCAAGGGTAGTAAATCACCTCCTTGGTGCTCACCCAGATACCAGTTGGGGTCAATGCATACAAAGTTTTGGCTGCGTGTTTGAAGAAGATGGGTCAGTACAGGAACACGATGCTGACTTTGTGTCTAATACTGTGAGTAAGGGTGATAAGGTCAGGTGAGTGGTATAAAGGGTAAAGAGGTGCCTGCTGGGATTGATTGAGAGGTGGAAGAGGTCCTGAGAAAGCTGTTATGGTTGTTGTTCGGCCTCCACTTTCAAAGAGGACAGATGACAACACAAGGTGGTAGCTGGACTTGCTCCTGAATTGGATTTAAGTAAAACTCTGACCACAAAGATTAGGAAAATGCCAGTTATATGTGTCTTATACATCCAGTCACCTCTTTGCAGACAGAAAACATTACTAACAATGCCTGAAGTGAGACAGATACTCCAGAACTTTGGCCAGGGGTCAGGAACCTGTAGCTTTGAGTCTACATGTGGCCCTCTAGGTCCTCAATATACTTCATTCAGTACTATAGAATGGTCCTTTGTGTACTACTATTAACTTAAAAAACTTTATATTAACCCTATTTAAGTGGATGCCCCTAGGTGGAGGTTTGGTTTCTCAGGGTTTCCAAATGGCTTCTATGACTGTGTCATGAGCTAGACGACAAAAATCTAATTAATGGTAAAAATTTTCTGTAATTCTTTTATCAACTGTTAGAAGGTACATAGGAATCAATATTGCAATTCCCTACTCCCATGCAGGTTAGTCTAGTCTTTTCTGTTCTGAGTCCTCTTCCCTTCTTTCTCACTGTTTCTTACTGACCTCTTTAGCCCCTAATGCCAGTAGGTTCAAATCTCATCTTTATGCAGATGACTCCTAGATCTATACACCCAGTTCTGGTCCCTCTCCTGAGCTTCAGTCCCCCATCATCAACTTCCTCATGGACATTTTAAATGGAATGTCCTGTAATTTCTTGTAATAGGCCTGGCCAGGCACCCAAAAATCACTATTGGAATGAAATGACTTTCTCATAGTCTCTTTCTTCCGACCTAGACTTGATAGACCAGTCCCTTGGCAGTCAGTTCAGGTTTGACTTTCATATGAAATAAGACACTCACAGGCCATTCAATAGTTAACGAAGGGTTTCCTTTACCATACATAGCTCAGGAGGAATATGCATCAAATACCTCCACCAAAAGCTGATTCAGATCAACAGAGCTCTCTTGCCTTTGAGTTGCAGGTGTACTCTGCCTATTGACCAAGAATGAGGGGGTGAAGCTTCTCCCTGGTTGGTACTCAGGCCACCAGGGAAGACTCACTAGCTTGAGTCTTTTGTCCCCCAAGAACAATAAATATCAAGGACATTTTGAATACTTTTAAGGAAAAGACTAAACTAACTTGCATGGGAGTAGGGAATTAGGATATTGATTGATTAGGATATTGATATAGCTTCTAACAGTAAATAAAAGATTTATTAGCCAGTGCAGGGAAAAGATCTTCAACAAAGGTACAATGTGTGTATTCAGCTGAACATATTTTTTTAGTGTGGATAATACTACTAGTCTGACTACTAGTTAGAAGCCTCAGGGAGAGCCCCCAAGTCCTCATGAATTGGCTTTTCTACTCAGACTTGGTCCCTTGAATCAATTAAGTCTCAAGGACAATTTCAATACTTCCTAAGGACAGGACTTTAGGAGAACCCTGCTCAGCCTACAGAGGAGAGCTCTAGGAAATGTTCCTACCACAATCACAAGCTCAACCCATGTGAAAGAGAGCTCAGTTTCTTTCCCAGAAAACTTGTTCATCTTCCTGACTTTCCTGTTTCTATTGAGGGTACCACCCCATCTTTCTAGGCATCCAGGTTAGCAACCACAGAGTCATCTCTCACTCTTCATGGCCAATCAATTGTGAAGGAAAAAAAGGTGCCAATACTATGCATTTAGGTGCCAATCTGGTAGAAAGTTCTGTTTAATGTTATCTCTATCCAAAGCTCTAGAGAGATATCCAAGTTGGCATCCTCCTCCTCCTCTTCTTCCTCCTCCTCATCTTCATCATAATCATCGTAAGTTTTCTGACATGACTCTTTCCCCCAAGATAATTTAAGACATTGCCTCAAACAAGGAAAAGATATATTAAATATGAGCAACCATATCTTCAAGAAATAGAGGGAGGAGACTGCCCTTAGGTTACTGTGTGGGGTCACATGGGAGGGAGGCAAGGGAAGGCAACATTCTTATCTAGGTAAACTTTGCGATTTCTGGTTAATACCCTTAATCTATTCACCTAAGGAAAAGTCCTTTCTCCTTTGGTCCCGACCTGTTCTCCCAATTTTCCAAGGAACTTTTCTTAGGTGTCTGGAAAGGGCTATAGAGAAAAATATATTTTCTTAATATTTCTAGAGAAGCTAAAAAGGGCCAAGGGCTAGAAGGCTTGATGGTTAAAGCACTGGACCTGGAATCAAGAAAACTCAAATCCAAATCCTGCCTCAGATCCTCCCTAGGTTTGTGATATCAGGCAAATTGTCATGTATCTGCTGCCTCACTTTCCCTCATCTATAAAATGAGATACCAGCACCTCCCTTCTAGTCAGGATGAAATGAGATAATATTTGCAAAGCACTTTGCAAACCCTAAAGCACTACATAGAGGCTATTTATTTTATTGTTCATAAGAGTAATATGAATATGCTTCCATAGTTAATAAATCTTATCCATTCCACTCACACATTTCTCTAGTCAATCCCCTTCTCTCTACTAATGGGACTCCCAATCACAATTCAATACTTTGTTACCTCTCAAATAAACTACAGTAAATAGTCTCCTATGTGGTCTCCCTGACACAAGTCTGTTTTCTTCTAACCAAAAAAGTGATATTTCTAAAGCACAAGCCGGACCAAGTCACTCTTCTCAAAAAGCTCCATTGAATCCTGATAACGCCCTCTAAGATCAAATACAAAGTTGTCTGTTTGGTATTTAAACACAGTCCCTTACAAACTAGCTCACACATATAACTTAGTGATGTGTCAGAGTGTAAGATTTGGAGACAAGAAGACCTCCTCTCTCTCTCTCTCCCTCCACACCTCCCTCCCCCACCCTTTCTCTCTGTCTCTGTCCACCCTTTTGCTTGTTGAGCTCTTTCCCATAGTTTCAATTTTTACCTCTAGTTTAGTGTCCCACAAATTTTTATGGAAACACAGAAATATAGAATCTCAAAGTCTGTGTAATCTAATCCATATCTGAGTCCCTGGGACATGATGAGAAACTGTATTCCAGGTATGGCAGAATGACCACTACAAAGGCATAGAGTCATACCAGAGAATCAGAGAGAAGGCCAAGTTGACTGAATCTCAATACAGGATGAAGAGTAATATCCAGTGAGAGTGGAAAGAAGCCTGGAGCCAGGTTCTGAAGGGTTTTAAAAGCTAAGCAGGGTAATTTATATTTTAGCCTAGAGGCAATAGGGAACCACTGGAGTTATTTGTGTTTCTGTTTAATTTGGGGGGTGGGGGAGGCTGGAAGTCGTGGATGAATATGTATAACCTACATCAAATTACTTACTGTCTCAGGGATAGGGGAGGGGAGGGAAAGAGAGAATTTGGAACTGAAAAAAAGTTTTAATGAATGTCAAAATTGTCTTTCCTTACATGAACTGATACTGTGTGAAATGAGCAAAACCAGGAGAACATTGTGTATAGTAACAGCCACATTGTGCAATGATCAACTTTAATTGATGTAGCTCTTCTCAGTATTCTCGCAATGCAGGGATCTAAGATCATTTCAAAAGACGCATGACAAAAAATGCCATTCACATCCAGAAAGAGAAGTAAAGAGTCTGAAGGCAGAAAGAAGCAGACTATTTAAACTATTTGGTTTTTTTTCTTTCTTGTGCTTTTCCCCTTTTGTTCTGATTCTTCTTTCACAACGTGAACTTTGGAGAGAACAGTTTCAGTTGGATGATGAGGTCTGGTGCCAGGCTGCTAGCAGTAAGAACTGATTGAGAGGAAAGGAAATGGAGGCACCAACTGTAGAGGGACTTCTCAAGTTGTTTAGCCACAAAAGGGTGGAGAGATAGAGAATGATAGCTAGTAGGAATCATGTGGAGGTGTTTTGAGGATAATGGATACACAGGGACTTTTGTGGACACTAGGAGAGGCAGCTAATAGACAGGGAGCAACTGAACATTAGTGAGAGAAGAGAGATCTGATGGAGAAGGCAGCTCCCAGTACAAGTGTGGATTTCCCACCTCCAAACTTTTGCCCACCTTTTCTTCTGCCTAGAATGCTGTCCCCACCACAGATCCAGTTGAAATCCTCTCTCTCCCACTGGGCTCAATTCCAATGCCACCTCTACAAGAAAATCCACCTCTGACCCAACCTCACATTCAAACCTCAACTTCACAAAATTGTCAATTTGGTTAAAATTTTCTGGTCCATCTCTCATTAATTAAAGCATATTATGTTTTTCTGCCCATAACTATCATCATCCTGGACAATTTAGTTCTCTGGGGACTCGAATTCCTAACTTGTAAATCTCCTGCCTTAGAGTCTTCATACAGAAAAGCTCAGAATTTGGAGTGAGAGGGTCTGGGTTTGAATCATAGGGCTACCATTTCCTGTTCCACTTTGGACAAGTCGCATAGACCCTGAGCCCTGATTTCTTCATAGATGAAGCTCTGGAAGATCTCCTCCAGCATTACCTCTATGATTTTTCTTTTAACTGTTGAAATCAGTGAAATAGTGAATATTCAAGTGGTTTATCTGAGTCACCTGGTCAAGCCACTCATCTCAGTCGCGCATCGCGCCAAGTCTACTCCTTCCTTCCTCCCTCCCATCCACTTCCCAATTCGAAACCCGAGCCAAATAGAGGCCCTTTAGAAAAAGTCCCGACCCTTTTCACCTTCTACAAAGTAAGATAAAACAGCCTCCAGGATCACCAAAGCGCTCCCTTTCCTTCCCGCTTTGCACCTCCAATCCTAAGGCAACAACAAAGCCCGACAGGTTGAGGACACTGAAACATTACTTGCCAAGGTGTCTCTGACCCTCCAGTGTGGACCCTCCCTTCATGCCAGCACAGCCAGTGCCTAGGATGGGAGGGGGGACCCGCCAGGCTTAGCCCGGGACATTCCCATAAAAGAGACACCACTGGGCCTAGGGCAGAGCAGTCACTCCCACAGGACCCACAAGTACCCTTCGGGGTCCGGCTCTCCCCGGGTCCAGCCGCTGCTGAGACGCTCAGGTGAGGGCTGGACAGCCGCAGCTCCCGGGTCCGAGGGAGGGGGTCGGAAAGGGACCAACTCCTTAGGCTCCAGGGGACCTCCGGGAAGGGAGGGAGAAAAGAGGACCGAGCCTGGACTTGGAAGCGGATGGTTAAGATTAGTTTGTAGCTGCTGTTGCTGCTGGCAGATGGGGCTGGGTGAGCAGAGCTCCGCCAGGGGTGTGGGTTCTGCTTGAATGGGGCATGGTGGGGAGAGGCGGTTGAGTATGTAAGGATGTCACCTTTCCCGGAGTCTCCGTAAAACCAGGACCAATTACTAGCATCTACTTCCCAGGAAGGCTGTTAGGAAGCTCAGATGGGGGAGCATCTGGAAAGCCCTTTGCACACCTTAGGGAGCGTTAAAGGGATGTTTGCCTTTATTGTGTTTATCACTACTCGTAATGAAGCGCAGGGAGCTGAACCCGCAACTTATGAGGTCTGGTCGGCTCTTAGTGGGAGAGGAGATGAAAAAAGAGGAGGGAGTGCTGAGGAGGGTCAACTTTTGGATGGGTTTGGGGATGAGGAGTGGCCGACCACCCGGGGATGAACTGTGACTTCCTTCCCGGATCTGATCTGGGACTGTTCTCCCTCCCTTTCCCTGGTCTCTTCGTCCCTATGACCTGGAGCGCTTCTGGATTTTCTCTGGTTGCAAACACGGCAGACATAACTGAGGTGAGGGTGCAGGGCTAGGGAAGTGTAAATGTACTTGGCTTGTGTCTGTGTATGCGCTTCTGCTCCACAGGGGGAAAACTCCTCCCTAGCCCCAATTGAAAGCTCCCTTACAATGCCTTACAAAACCCCCACAGCCGCTGCCCGGGAGCTGGGGATGGGGATAGTGCTTGGAGGGGTGGCTTGTGGCTTCCAGTCAAGTCCCTTCAGTCTGGTTAGTATTGTTCAGGGTCCTGGCTCACAGGGGCGCCTCCACCTGATCTCCTTTCTCTGCTTGGAGAGGTGGAACTTGTTAGGATAGAGGCAGACACGAAGTTGTTTTGGATACTGGAGTTTGAACAGAGCGCTGGTCCTGAAGTCAGGAGGACTTGAGTTCAAATGTGACCTCAGACATTTGACACTTACTAGCTGTGTGACCTTGGGCAAGTCATTTAACCTCAATTGCCTTGCCTTCCCCACTCCAAAAAAAAAAATTGGATAAAAATGAAATAATATGATCCTAGGGACAGTATAAACACTGCAGTATGCTGGAGTGCCTCTGAGTTATTCATGATAATAAAAATTAAAAAAAAATAGTTAGTGCTTTAAGGTTTCCAAAGTGCTTTGGGAACACTATCTTGTTTTATCCTCACAACAACCTTGTGAGGTAGGCTCTGTTATTATCCCCATTTTTCAGGTAAAGAAACTGAGACTAAATGGTGAAGTGTTTTGCTTACAGCCTCACAGCTACTACTAGGTGTCTGTGGCAGATTTCAGCGCAAGTCTTTCTGACCCTAGGTCCAACCTCTATCCACTGTGCTCCCTTCCTGTAACCCTCTGTGGTTATACCTTGCCTTCCATTTAGGGAACCACTGCCACATAATATAGGAGGACATTTCACCTTTTAAAAACAGGTATTTGAACTGGGTGTCAGCTTTAATTTTTGTACTATTAATGTTAGCACTTAAATGAGCATTGTCTTTGACTTTCATGTTTTTGTATCTATGTCTTTGAAAAACTCTGGATGAGCATTATATCTCTTATATTTACACTCACTCAACCCACCCCACGCATAATGCTTAGTACATAACTAGTAATTGCATGAATATTTGGGGAAATGAATTTTGTTTTTCCACTGCGCAGATTGTGTTTATTTCCCCCCAAAAAAGAAACAAAAGAGTTTGAATTTTGGGTTTGACTGGATTTTAATCATACACATTTTGTATCTCTTTCTTTTTTCCCCTTAAGGATTGAAACGAATTTCTACCTGTATTTAGTTACCCCGTGCTTGGGGTTGCAGCTGCTGCTCCACAATTTGACCAGAATTTAGATGCTAAATGGGAGCGGTGGAAGTCACAAAATTGAAGGCTCTATGGAGGGGTAACATTTAAACTTCCTTTTCCCCCAAATGCGTTGAGTACAACATGTTCAAGGTGGACAAATGAAATGGCCTTTGCCCAGAAACCAGTGTTTATCCAGACAAGAGCTTCATTTGCTCAAGTTTGCTACCTTTCCCACAGAAGTTCAGAGGGTAGGGATGTCTGTAGCATCAAAGCTGGAAACTTTGGATGTGGCCACCATCCCGACTGGGTGCTAATCAAGTTATTGACAATGGACTTGGACTGAGGATAGTTTCACTTGAATGTGTAATAATATAGGCAGAAGCTTAGTGAAACTCATATTTTTGTGCTTGTTTCCAGAACGAAGAAGATAATTGGAGGAGAGCCACATGGGAGAAGAATTTGAGAATGATTGAAATGCACAACCTAGAGTACAGCGCTGACAAACATAGTTTCCGGATGGAAATGAACAAGTTTGGAGATATGGTGGGAATGTTGTCACAATCTGACGTTAATACTGAGTATTCAGTCATCTTTTATTTCCAACATACTGATTATAAACCACCTTTCTCTTCATTTTAGACCAATGAGGAATTCAGACAATTGATGATTGGCTCTACAGAAAGATTTCAAGGGAAGACCAAAGGAAATCTATTTCGTGAACCTCTCTTTGAACAGCTCCCTGAATCTGTAGACTGGAGAAAGGAAGGCTATGTAACTCCTGTTAAGAATCAGGTATTAAAACCTGCTTAAGCTTGATCCATAGATCACTCAGATAAAATTCAATGAAGTTTATGACTGAGAAACAGAGACTTCATCTCAGATCTGTGACTGAGTTCCCTTCCATATTTAAAGCTGTTTAGATCTGTCTCATAAAGATGGCTAAGATTATCTTGGAAACTGACCAGTTCTTCCTTTTGACTTTTTCAGGGTGTCTGTCTTTCTTCCTGGGCATTTAGTGCAACTGGTTCCCTGGAAGGTCAGTGGTTCCGTAAGACAGGCACACTTGTTTCACTTAGTGAACAGAATTTGATTGACTGCTCTTTGGATGAGGGCAATCTCGGCTGTAAAGGTGGCGTTGTTGATGTTGCCTTTGAATATGTGAAGAGGAACGGAGGCATTGATACAGAGGATTCCTATGACTATATTGCACTGGTAAATATGTTACTGGATTCCGCTCATTTTGGTTTTGCTTTATTTGAGAGACTGTTTAAGGGTTTAGGAGCAGGGAATTAAATGACAATGGAATCTAATATTGCATGGTAGTTCCTGACATTTACCTTGTCCTGAAGGTTTACAAAGCACGTCATTCACTTAATCTCATTTGCTCCTCAAACAGCCCTGTCTGGGGAGCTATTATCCTGATTTTTCTGAAAGCCTCTCTCTGTCAGTCTCATGATCACATAACATGTAGGCAGAGGACTAGATATGAGCCTTGGGCTTACTGGACTATTCTAGAACTAGTAGGCTCTTAGAATTGTTAATAAATTTTTTGATGCCAGTGGTATCTAACCCAAGTAGAAATCGAGTCCACCAAACCATACATTAGAATCCATGGGGAATGCATATTGATGTAGGAGTGATGTGTATGAATATTACCAGCCCTCTCCTTTACACTTTCCTGCCTTCTTTTACCGTGACTTTCAGGTAGTCCTTTGCCAACCCATACCGAGCGCCCTTTTTGAGCCATCCATCTGACAAATTAATGGAAAAACATTGCCCCTAGACTTATTAATTTCATGACCATCAATTTTCAATTCATCTGGACAATGCCACTGATAATATCAGACCAAACCTTTTATGTGTTTCATTTTAAAAGGATGACTTCTGTAGGTATTGGGAAGAAACCTCTGTTGCTAGGATCACTGAATATGTGGACATCCCATCTAGGAATGAAACTGCTCTTAAAAAGGCAGCGGCAACTGTGGGCCCCATCTCTGTTAATATAGATGCATCAAATCCATCCTTCCGGTTCTATGAGTCTGGTAAACATTTATTCTTCATTATTTCTGTATGAATGCACTTAATAATATTATTGCCATTCATTAGTTAGTATTTCTCAAGTTTATATTTCACTTGAATATTCTAGGTGTTTATTATGAACCACAATGCAGTAGTCACAATCCAAATCATGCCATGCTCGTTGTGGGCTATGATGTTGATGAAGAAACTCAAAAGAAATATTTGATTGTCAAGAACAGGTAAACCAGCATCTTGCCTGAAATGTCAGTGACCTGTTGTTGGTTTCTGGTTATTTCATTTCGAATAAAGGGGGAGGAGGAAGAAGGGTGGAGTTCCTGGGATCCTCTGAAATGTAGAAGGGATGTTCATGGGTGGAAGGGGCCCTGATTTTAGGACCCAGAGTAGATTGAGATTTCCTCACTGGTTCCTCATAGTTTCCATGACCACTGATGACTTGAGAGTACAATAGATGTCCTGTTGCCTATTTTGTTGGATGGTTCTAATACAGTTATTGTCAGAGTAACTCACAAAGTACTATAGGAAATGCATTTTTACTTAGAAAACCTGAAAGTGAGAATTGTTGAGTGAATGATTGTCACGAATAGGGCAACTAGGTGGACCAGTAGATAGAGAGCCCTGGCTCTGGCGTCAGGAAGACCTAACTGACGTTGAAAAACCACCCTGTGTACCAGCAGGCATGCATCTCTATTAGTTAAACCTTCCAGTGCTTTAAAGAAGCCCAGATGAGCAGGTATCCTCCAGGAGCCAGACTCCCCATGACCATTGAAAAGTTTCTTGTTGATGACCCAGCTTAGTACCAGGAAGGCTGCCTGATCCCTACAGCCCCCAACTGCCAGCACCTGAGGCCCCACCACACAAAGCCAGTAAACAAGTGTCTGGCCCCCAGTGCAAAAACCTGTCAGTAGCCCCTGTGCTCCAGCAGGAGAGCTCAAGTTTAAAAGCCAGGAAGCAAGCAAACATTGTGAGCAAAAAGCAGAAATAAATAATGATCATAGATTCTTTCTCTAGGAACAGGGAAGATCGAAACAGTAATTCAGAAGAGGACAACATTGTCAACATACCCACATCTGAAACCTCAAAGAGGAATATGAAATGTTTTCAAGTCCAAAAAGCTTTTTTTGGAATAGTTTAAGAAATATTTGAAAAGTCAAACGAGAGGTAGAAGAAAAAAATGGGAAAAGAAATGAGAGATGTGCAAGAAAGGGCCAATAGCTTGGGAAAGAAAGGACAAAAAAATGGAATGTAAAAAACGAGTCCTTCAAAAATACAATTGGCTAAGTGAGGAAAAAAATACACCAAAGAAAATAACTCCTTAAAAAGTAGATTTGGTGAAATGGAAAGGTAAGCCCAAAAACTGAGTGAAGAAAAGTCAATAGACCAAATACAAAAGGCAGAATAAAAGCTAACTGAAGAAAACATTTTATTTAAAACTAGAACTGGCAACTTGAAGCTAATGACTCTGTGAGACATCAAGAATCAGTTGAACAAAATCAAAAGAATTAATAAATAGAAGAAAAGGTAAAATACCACTGTGGAAAAACAACAGACATGGCAAGTAGATACAGGACAGATAATTTAAGAATTATTGATCTACTTGAATGTCATGATAAAAAAAAAAGAGCCTGGACAGCATCTTTGAAGAAATCATGATGAAAACTGCCCTGATGTCCTAGAACTAGAGTATAAAATAGTCATCATTAGAATCTATTATATCACTTTCTGAAAGAGATTCCAAATTGAAAATGCTAAGGATACTTATATCAAAATTCCAGAATTATCAGGTAAAGGAGAAAATATTACAAGCAGCCATAAGGAAATAATTTAAATTTAACAAAAGCAGAGTCAGGATTATACAAATTTGACCAAATTGGGAGGGGGGAGGGAAGAAAAGGTTACTGAAGAAAACAAGTCCTTAAAAAACACAATTGGCCAAAAGGGGGAGGGAAGTCCACCAAAGAAAAGAACTCCTTAAAAAAAAGAATTGGCCAAAAGGCAAATAAGGTTTAAAAACTCAATGAAGAGAAGAATTCCTCAAAAAGTAAAATGATCCAAATGGAAAAAAGGTACCAAATCTAATTGAAGAAAACAATTCATTAAAAATTGGAACTAGGAAACTTGAAGCTATGACTGTATGAGACATCAACAATCAGTCAAACAAGAACAAGGGAATTAAGAAATAGAAGAAAACATAAAATACTTCATTGGAAAAAATGACCTCAGAAATGGATCCAGGAAAGACAACTTTAAAATTTTTTGGCCTACCTGAAAGTCATCATGAAAAGAAGCCTGCACAGCATCTTTTAGGAAAGCATTAAGGAAAACTCCTCTGAGATCCTAGAAACACAGGGTAAAATAGTCATCAAAAGAATCCACCAATCACTTCCTCAAAGATATCCCAAATTGAAAACACCAAGGAATATTGTAGCCAAATACCAAAACCCCCAGGTGAAAGAAATTACTGCAAGCAGCCAGAAAGAAACACTTTAAATATCATGATTACATAGCATCTTACAACTTCTACATTAAAAGATTGGAGGCTGTGGAATATGATATTCCATAAGGCAAAGGAACTTGGATTAAAACCAAGGACCTACTATCCTGCAAAATTGAGCATAATCTTTCAGGGGAGGAGGTAGACATTCAACAATATAGGGAACTTCCAAACCTTTGTGATGAAAAGAACAGAGATCAACAGAAAATTTGATATTGAGATAAAAGGGTCAAGAGGTATAAAAGGTACATAGGAAAGAAAAAAAACACAACATGATATTAATAACAACAAACTGTTTACATCCCTACATTGAAGACGGCACTTGGAACTATTAAGAACTGTATCTTTCTTATGACATTTAAAAAAGATATGCATAGAGTGTGTTGGGGCAGCTCGGTGGTGCAGTGGATACAGCACTAGGGCAAGAGTCAGGAGGACCTGAGTTCAAATCTCACCTCAGACACTTGACACTCACTAGCTGTGTGACCTTGGGGAAGTCACTTAACTCCAATTGCCTCATTCTGGGACATCTCCAGTCCTCCTGATGAATATCTGGTCACTGAATTCAGTTGGTTGTGGAGGAGAAGTGGAGCTGGTGACATGCACAGCCCTCCCTCACTCAAAACAAAGTCAAGTGCAAGTCATGTCATCATCTCTCTGATGGAATGGTCTTCTTCGGCAACGAAGGATGAGCACATACACATGGAGTGTATGTATGGGTATAAGGTGACTTTGATGTATGATAAAAAATTAAGTAGTGAAAAGGAATGGTACTGGCAGAAGAGAAAAGGAAGAGGCAGACAAGGGCAAAATACATCACCTGAAGAGGAGCAGAGACCTAAGGGAGGGAGAGGAGAATTATTTGAACCTCTCTTCAGATTTGGCTCAAAGAGGGAATGACATAGTCAGTTGGGTATAGGAATCTAACTTACCCTATAAGAATTAGGAGAGGAAAGGGGGGAAAAAGGAGTGGATGGATAGAAGGGAGAGATGATGTAGTAAGGAAAAGGGAAAGAAAAGGTAGGGGGCTGATAGAAGGGAGGGCAGACTGAGGGAGGCAGTGGTCAAAAGCAAAATTCTACTGAGGAGGGAAAGGGAGAAAGGAGAGAGAAAATCATAAACAAAGATGGGGGAGGATAGGATGGAGAGAAAGACACACATAATAATCATAACTGTGAATGTGAATGGGATGAATTCTACTATAAAACAGAAGAGGATAGCAGAGTGGATTTAAAATCATAATCCTACAATGTTGTTTACAAGAAACATATTTGAAGAAGAGGGATACACACAGAGTAAAAGCAAAAATCTAGAGCAGGATATATTACACTTCAACTGAAGTAAAAAAGCAGAGGTAGCAATCCTGATCTCAGATCAAGCAAAAGCAAACATAGATTTAATTAAAAGAAGTAAGGAAGGAAAACACATCCTGTTAAAGTTACCATAAACAAGGAAGTAATATAAATACTCAACCTATATGCTTATAGGGTCCAAATTCTTACAGGAAAAGTTAAGGATGTTACAAGATGACATAGACAACACAACTATAGTAGTGGGAGACTAGTATAGTCCTCCTCTCAGAATTAGATCAATCTGACCACAAAATAGATAAGAAAGAAATTAAAGAGGTGAATAGAATTTTGGAAAAGTTAGATATGGTAGACCTCTGGAGAAAACTGAATGGGGATATAAAGGAATATACCTTTTCTCAGCAGTACATGTCACCAGCAGAAAAATTGACCATGTATTAGAGCATATAAACCTCACAATTCATGAAATATCAAATGCCTCCTTTTCAGATCATGATGCAACAAAAGGCCATGTAACAAAGGGACATGAAAAGATAGACTAAAAATGAACTGGAACCTGAATAATTTACCTAAAGAATGAGTGGGTGAAACAACAAATCATAGAAACAAACAGTAATGTCATCTAAGAGAATGACAAAAATGAGAGAACATACCAAAACTTATGGGATGCAGCAAAAGCGGTTCTTAGGGGAAGGTTTATATCTCTAAATGCTTGTATGAATATAATAGAGAAAGAAGAGATCAATGAATTGAGCATACAACTGAAAAAGCTAGAAAAAAGAACAAATGAAAAATTCCCAGGTAAATACTAAATTAGAAATTCTGAAAACCAATGGAAAGAATAAAATTGAAAATAAGAAAAGTGTTGAACCAATAAGTAAAACTAAGAGCTGGTTTTATGAAAAACCAATAAAATAGATAAACATTTAGTTAATTTGATTTAAAAGAAGGAAAGAACAAAACCAAATTGCAAATATCAAAAACAAAAAGAGTGAATTCACCAAAATGAAGAGGAAATTAAGAGGTTAGGAGTTGTTTTGACCAATTGTATGCCAATAAATTTGACAATCTTAATGAAATGGATGAATATTTTGAAAATATAAATTTCCAAGATTAACAGAGGAGGAAATGAAATGCTTAACCCATTTCAGAAAAAGAAATTGAGCAAACCATCAGTGAACTCCCTTAGAAAAAATCTGCAGGGCCAGATGGATTTACAAGTGGATTCTATCAAATATTTAAAGAACAATTAATTCCAATACTGTATAAACTATTTGGGAAATAGATGGAGTACTACCAAATTATTTTTATGATACAAATATGGTGCTGATACCTCAAACAGGAAGAGTCAAAATAGAAAAACAAAATTATAGACCAATTTCCCTAATGAATATAGAAGCAACTATTTTAAACAAATGTTAACAAAGAAATTATAACAACTTATCTTAAGGATAATACACTATGACCAGAAAGCATTCATACCATGAATACAGGGCTTTTTCAACATTAGGAAAAATAGCAGCAAAATTGACCATATCAACAACAAAATTAACACATAATCCTGGGAGGTAGCTACTCCTATCATTCCCATTTTACAGATGAAGAAACTGAAACAGAGATTGTAACTTATCTCATCAGTATCTGAGGCTGGAAACATTTCTGAAACTGCAGGTGATATCAATGGGGAAATGATTTAACATATAACTGTCCATTTTACATACAATTATGTCCATGTAAATCACCAGTAGGGGGCAGCAGTTTGGCAAGTTTCAGAAGGTGTTTTGTCATATCTTGGATACATGCGCTAAGAAGACAGCAGATTTTCTATTTTACTGTCTCTCATTGGACCACTGCTCACTCTCCTGACAGCACTTTAAAGTGTGTCTGGCACACTTTATAATTTAATGTGAATTATTTGTTCTCCACTACTTTGTCAAGTGTACAAATCAAGAAAACGATAAATCAAACTGCTACTTGTAGTGCTTACCAATTTCCAAAGTATAAATATTAATGCTGAAAATTTCACAATCTCTTCCCCAAACCAGTACAACTTATTGCCAGCATACCACTGCTCCGGGGTCATCTTAGTAAGGGAACTGAGAGGCCATCATATTCTTGCATATACCCTGTACAGGTTCAAAATACTGCTTTATTCCATATATTAAAAATAATTTTTTTTAAAAAGGGTCAGTACCAGAATCACAATACTCTACTTGCTCACTATTTCCCACCACACACATCACTGCCCCTGTCTCTAGGAATACCCACTGAAGAGTAGAGATGGGAGGATAAGTGGTCTTTGACTCTTAGCTGCCTCTACTAGGGGATTATCTCCTTGCCTTATTCAGGGTTGAGCAGATATTTTCCCCTCCTCCTTTGTCACCCAAAATCAAGGCACATACCCAAAACTCTATCAAGGGATGGAGTTAAAACAAGGGATCTTGTAAGCAAGAAGTTCTGAACTTTGCTAGGGCCTGTTGGCAACCTAGTAAAGTCTATAGAACCCTGATCAGATTGTTTTTAATATATAGGATCACAAAGGAAAATAATGATATAATATAGAATTTTATTATTTATTATTCTGTTGATATATGTATACATATAAAATTGTATATTACATAAAATGTAATATATGTATGTATATTTTATGTATATTATACAAAATATGTTTTATGTGAATGTATACAGACATAACACACACACACACATATACAGTTTGTGGTTAAGATTAACCAGGTTACAAACACCTATATTTAAGCCCTCCCTCCCTGGGAAGGAATCTACCATTGACTCCTGACTACTGGATTGGCAATAATGTCAAAGGGGCTTCTCAGTTCCATATCACAGTAAGCGATGGTCTAGCATGGGTCTGTCTCTATCACTGCCCATTCTGACTCCCATTCCTCTGAGATCCTCTGTGCTGCCCCCTCTGCTGTCTACTTTCATTGTTGCTGTGGTGGGGCCTTAGTGCTATCCCTCTGTGTCAGAGCCCAGTAGAGACCCCTCTGTACCAGAACCTGATAAAGACTACAGAAAAGCTAGATAAGCCAGTGACTTCTGTGTTAGAGCTTAGGATTGCCCCCCTGTGCCAGGGTACATCAAGACCAAGCTATGCAGAGTACTGGACCTTGCAAGAATGTCTATTTCAGGATTGCTGCTGCTCACTCATGTTTCCTCCCTCTACCCACCACCCCCAGAAGAAAGGAGGGAATAGATATTTATATAGTCCCTGGTATGTACCAAGCTCTGTACAAAGCAATTAAACTCATCGCAATAATCCAGGGAGGATTATTATCCCCATTATTTATTTATTTATTATTTATTCATTTATTTATTATTTAGTATACCTATTCCAGTTGAGGAAATTGAGACAAACAGGAGTTAGGTGGCTTGCCCAGGGTCACACAGCTAGTAAGTGTTTTGAGTCCAAATTTGAACTCAGGTCCTCCTAAACACAGGGTTGGTTCTCTAACCACTGCACCACCACATTGGTACTTTTGATAGAGGTTTCAAAGTGTTTCTCATCTTTTTCACTCCCGAATCACTTTTCTATTCATAAAGATCCCATAAGAAATACTTTCATGTGGTTAATAAGAGGCTATTTGACTATAGGAAAGAATAAAAAGGGGCAGAGACAAGATGGTAGAGTAATAGCACAGACTTTCTAGAGCACTGCCCCCAAGCCCAGCCAAATATCTGTAAAAAATGTCTCTAAAGAAATTCTGAAGCTGCAGAACCCACAGAAAGATGAAGTGAAGCAAATCTTCAACCCACAACAGCCTGGAAGGTCCCCAGGAAGTGTCTATCATGCCACTCTGAGAGCAGAATGCAGCAGGGGCAGGCACAGACAGGACCAGAGCAGGCTTTGAATCTTTCACACCTGTGGTGGTTTCCAGACTTTATGACCTCAAAAGACTGAGGATAAATTGGAAGGTCAGTGGGAAAAGCCTGTGAGACCAGTGCAAGAGAGTGGAGTGGTCCGGCCCCAGCCCCAGGGTAACTGAGGAGGGAGAGGGCAGAGGAACCCGCAGCAGCCACAGCAGCAGGGGCACCTGCAGCCACTGTTTCTAGAGCTCTAGGCCCACAAATTGTGATGGGGTTAAATAGTTGACAGTACACCCCCCATCCCCACTGGAAGCAGAGAACTACTGTGACAAAGAGCTCAGCAGTCAAGTAATGGCTGGGGAAATGAGTAAAAACAGAAAAAAGAAATCAGACTATGGAATCTTCTTTTGGTGACAAGGAAGACCAAAACATGCAAACAGAAGAAAATAAAGTCAAAGCTCCTCCATCCCAAGCCTCCAAGAAAAATATGAATTGGTCTAAGGCTGTGGAAGAGCTCAAAAAGGATTTTGAAAATCAAGTAAGATAAATAGAGCAAAAATTGGGAAGAGAAATGAGAGTGATGCAAGAAAAAACATGAAAAATTAACCAACTGCTTGCTAAAGGAGACCCACAAAACTATGCTGAAGAAAATAAGACCTTAAAAAATAAACTAACCTAAAGGACAAAAGAGGTCCAAAAAGCCAACGAGGAGAAGAATGTCCTAAAAAGCAGAAATGGCCAGATGGAAAAGAAGATCCAAAAGCTCACTGAAGAAAATAATTCCTTAAAGATTAGAATGGTGCAGATGGAAGTTAATGACTTTATGGAAAATCAAGAAATTATAAAATAAAATCAAAGGAATGAAAAAAATAGAAGACAATGTGAAATATCTCACTGGAAAAATAAATGACCTGGAAAATAGATCCAGGAGAGACAATTTAAAAATTATGGGACTACCTGAAAGCCATGATCAGCAAAGGAGCCTAGACATCATCTTTCATGAAATTATCAAGGAAAACTGCCCTGATATTCTGGAATCAGAGGGTAAAATAAGCATTGAAAGAATCCACCATTCACCTCCTGAAAGAGATCCAAAAAGAAAATCTCCTAGGAAATTATAGTCAAATTCCAGAGTCCTAACATCAAGGAGAAAATATTGCAAGTAGCCAGAAAGAAACAATTTGAGTATTGTGGAAATACAATCAGGATATCACAAGATCTAGCATCTGCTACATTTAGGCATCAAAGGGCTTGGAACATGATATTCCAGAAGTCAAAGGAGCTAGGACTAAAACCAGGAATGACCTACTCAGTAAAGCTGAGTATAATGCTTCAGGGGGAGAAAATGATCATTTAATGAAATAGAGGATGTTCAAGCATTCTTGATGAAAAGACCAGAGTTGAATAGAAAATTTGACTTTCGAACACAAGAATCAAGAGAAGCATGAAAAGGTGAACAGGAAAGAGAAAACATAAAGGATTTTCTAAAGTTGAACTATTTACATTCCTACATAGAAAAATAATATTTGTAACTCTTGAGACTTTTCTCAGTATATTTGAGTAGTTGGGAGAAATTATATACATATAGACAGAGGGCACAGGGTGAGTTGAATAAGAATAAATGATATCTAAAAAAATAAAATTATGGGTGAGAGAGGAATATATTGGAAGGAAAAGGGAAAAAATGGAATGAGGCAAGTTATCTCTGATAAAAGAGGCAAGAAAAAGCTTTTTCAATGGAAGAGAAAGGCGGGAGGTGAGAGGGAAAAATGAAGCTTACTCTCATCACATTTGGCTTAAGGAGGGAATATCATGCACACTCAATTTGGTATGAAAATCTATATTATGCTACAGGAAAGTAGGGGAGAAGGGGATAAACGGGGTGGGGGGATGATAGAAGACAAATGGGAGGAGGGGGTAATTGGAAGTAAACACTTTTGGGGAGGGATAAGGTCAAAAAAGGGAATAGAATAAATGGGGGGGCAGGATAGGATGGAGGGAAATATAGTTAGTCTTTCACAACCTGACTTTTATGGAAGTCTTTTGCCTAACTACACATGTATAACCTATATTGAATTGCTTGCCTTCTCAGTGGGGATGGGTGGGGAGAGAGGAGGGAAGAGATACTGGAACTCAAAGTTTTAAAAACAAATGTTAAAAATTGTTTTTACATGCAACTGGGAAATAAGAAATACAGGTAATGGGGTATAGAAATCTATCTTACCCTACAAAAAAATAGAGGAGACAGGGATAAGGGAAGGGAGGGGTGTGATAGAAGGGAGGGCAGATTGGGGGAAGGGGTAATCAGAATGCATGGTGTCTTGAGGTGGGTGGGGAGAGATGGGGAGAAAATTTGGAACTCAAAATATTATGGAAATGAATGTAGAAAACTAAAAATAAGTCAATAATTTTTTAAAAATAAATGAAAGAATAAAAGTGAGACACATTTCAATGAAAAACTAAATCCCAGAAATCTTGGGCATTTTTCCATGGAGAAAAGTGGAAATGGTAAAAATTAGAAACGAGCATTTTCACTGGAGACTAAGATAAGCCCAGCATTAGCAATGGACAAACACAACACAACCGCAGCATAATTTACAAATAGGAATTTTGTGAGTATCTTTTGCAAAAGAAGTTGTGCATGGAATCATCAGAGCAGGCCAAGAATTGTCATAAAGAAAAGGTTATCTCTATGTCCCTATGCACACTGATCATTGCAAGTGGTGCCTCACCTCTGGTTTCAGCCCAGTTTTGAAGTTTTTTATTTGATAGTAAACAGGGAGAGAGAAAGAAAAAAAACTTTTCCCAGGAAAGTTTGATGTGTGACACCTGTTGCTACGCAGAGTTGTATTACCAGTCAGTTCCCCATGAGCCTCCAAATTGTCATGCTTCATTATTTCCTCTCATGTCAGGTAAAAGGTCTAAGCAGTTGTAGGATAATCAAAACCCTTGTAAAGTACGTGATCCCACTGTGATCTTCTACAGCTGGCCAACATGACGAGTGCATAACGGATGCTTCTCAGCAGTCAGGCCCTGGTTTGCTCATTTCCAGTATGTGAAGTGTGAGCAATAGAAACGATTTAAAAAGTTTTCCTGCAATGATCTTAGATTGTGATTCAAGACTTTTAAATTAATATGAAGAAATATGTCCTACTCTGCCCTGAAATGCATGTAACATTAATTAATGGCGCTATATATGTATGTATATATATGTATATATATGTGTGTATATAAATATATAGATGTAATATGTGCATATATATTAATACAAGTATTTTTTCTTAAAAATGAAACAAATTTTTTTATTTTCTTTGGTCCTAAGAAGTTTTCGTTTTGTTGGGGCAATTTTTTGGTTGGGTTTTTTTGGTTTGGGGATTTCTTTTTAACCAATGAACTTATTGATTATTTCTGTTAGACTCTGTTCCTGAAGAAATTATTCCTCTGAGTTGTGTCTTCCTCAGCAATATTCCTCATATGACTTTTCCTTTTCTGCTTTCAGGTTGTCTGGATGTCAATTTTGGGGTGTTCTTACACGTGTCACTGAAAATGCCCCTATGGGGATGGAGGAAGAGTAAAGAACAGAACTGATTTTTCTCTATGTGTGATTTTAAAGGGAAAGGGCTGCATCTGTGTTCCTTTGGCAGACCCAAATGACAAGGAACTGATTACATCATGGAATGACTGAAAGGGATGGGATAGGTTGAAGAAGAGGTGTTTCTACTAAGAGACAAGCCTCTTACTACCTGGATGACTTCAGTTCCCTCACCAGGACCACATATATTTGCACTACCTCGTAAGATTGTTGTGAGAATCAAATGACATAATGTATGGGAAAGTACCTTGTAAACCATAAGCCAGTATGAAAATATTGTTTTATAGGAAATGAATGAGGGAAAACATAGATGGAATCATTAACAAAAAGAACCTGAAGACATCCACAGCTACTGGCCAGTATCTCCATAAAATCTACATGTGCTAGAATGATCTAAATAATTAGCAAAGATCTTCAGGATAAAAATAAGAGAAGACAACAGGAAAACTTTTGTAAATCTAATCAGTCACTTCAATCTAATAACTGAGAGGGCCTGAGAATACAATTTCCCATTGTCATTGGCTTTAAATTTTTTTTAAATGCATTTTTGCATTTGACCCAGAAGAGCAGAAATTCCTAACCCTTCTTCTGTCGTGACCCTTTGGCAGTCTGGTGAGGCTTGTGGACCTCTTCTCAGAATATACTGAAAGGAAATTAATTCTACTGAAATATATTTATCACAATATTTTCAAAAGTTCACAGACACCACCAGATTAAGGAGCTCTTCAGTAGAATAAAATGTGAGCTACACACACACACACACACATCTACGTACACACACTCACAAATACACATACACACAATCTTTAAGAGATGCGATCGAAGAGAAATTTGTTCAACAATCTTTGGGTTGCCAATGTTAAGTAAGGCATAAAATAGGTTTAGAGAGGTGTTCACCTTTGTCATAAACTATGACCTGTGTAGGGTCACAGTCAAAGAAGGATCCTTTATAAATGATGAATTCTTCCAGATGCTCCTGCTTGTGGACCACTATACAATTTTTCCTTCCACATCTTGACTTTTCCCATGGTGATTTTGATATATCACAGGTCAGCAAAATAAATTAAATAGGAATTTTGCAGAAGCCACAGAGGACACATGAAGGCTAGCACATGACGCAGAAAAGGTTTAGAAGCTTAGAAATACGTAAAGTATAGATAGCATTGTATAACGTCAAGATATCTTTTAATATAAATATACAGAATTCTTTTTCAAGTTAAAATAAATAAAAAGTTAAAGTTTAAAAAAAGGATGCAAAAGTCCCCAGAAGACACACAATTTCATGTGGATTTTCCAGATGGCAGGGGTACCATACCCCTAACCCCTGAAATGTGACAGAGATAAACTGTATTCAGTCTCAGAATACTACAGGACCTCATCAGTGAATACTGTGTCTCTTCAAATGATACCCAGCAACTTATGCCAGACAAAAAAAAAACCAAGATGAAGGATGCCATTTGACCAAAGTATGACATGCACTTGGATAGGTCAATCCATACTTGGACTGAAACTACAGATGAACAACAAGCTGGTGCCAGAACTAAATAGGAAGAAGAGAATGAGCCAGATTTCAATGGGGAAATTCAGGATTTTTTCAGTCATTTCAAGTTTCTCCCTGATTCTTAAAGTCATCTCTGTTTTTTTAAATATTGGTCATCCAGCAAATGCTATATGGCTGTTGATCATGATACCCCAATGAAAAGAAACAGTAACAGATGATTCAAAGAGCCATGAGTAGATACATGTTAATAAATAGATTACAATATATTCCTGATCATTTTAGTTTCAGATACTACCTGTGTGACCCTAAACAAGTCACTTAATGCTATTTGCCATATTTTTTAAAATAATCTTCCATCTCATTTAGATTGTTGAATTTATGGGCATAAAGTTGGGCAAAGTAATTTCTAATTATTATTTTAATTTCCTCCTCATGGAAGGTTAGCTCACTGGTAATTTTGTTTTCTTCTTTCTTTTTTTTAATCAAATTGACCAAAGGTTTATCAATTTTGTTGTTTTTTCATAAAACCAACTCAGTTTTATTTTTAGTTCAATAGTTTTCTTGATTTCAATTTTATTAATCTCTCCTTTGGTTTTCAGCATTTCTAATTTGTTATTTATTTGGGGATTTTCAGTTTGAGCTTTTTCAGCTGCATGCCCAATTCATTGATCTCCTCCTCTATTTTATTCATGTAGACATTTAAAGATATAAAACTTCCCCTAAGAAATGCTTTTGCAGTATCCCATAAGATTTGGGAGGTTGTGTCATTATTGTCATTATCTTGAATGAAGTTGTTGATTCTTTCTATGTTTTGTTGTTTAACCCACTCATTCGTTAGGATTATTTACTTTCCAATTGCCCTTTTTCTGGCTTTTAAAGTTGATCTCTGCTTCTTGGGCACAGCAGTCTCTGTCCCATCATTCTTCTGTCTTTAGAACTTGGGGTTTTGTGTATTGTGACCTTTTGTTCTTTCAGCTAGAGGCTAAAATGCTGTAGTTTACCTGGTGCCTAGGGTCTAGTGTGTCAAATCAGAGGCCAGGTGAAGTCTTTCTGAGTTTCCACAGGGTTACTTTGGAGGTAGCTGCATTAAGTGTGGGGAGGGGGCATCTTGCCACAGGAGGTCTCCTCTTCTAAGCACAGGCAGTCTCAGTGGTTGGTGAACTAGTGTTTCCACTAGTGTCTTCCCTGTTCCCCTGCCTGTGCTGAGGCACCCTTGGGGTCCTGGTGTTGATGATTGTGGGCTCCACTCCCCTGGGGCTCAGGATCTCCTCCTAGTTTACTGAGGTGGGACAGCTCTGGACCTGCACTGGTTCCCTTCAGTCACAGCAAGAGGAACTCCCCTATACAATTTTCCAAGACTCATAGTTTAAGATCCTGTTTGCCCCTTCGACTGATCCCACTGTTCCAGAATTTTTCCTGGGGAAATATTTTATGGATTTTTCAAGGTCAACAAGGGAAGAGGTAAAACATTTACCAATCACTCCACCATCTTGGCTTCCAGAAGGTCAAGTAGGTGACTTGCAAACATTTAATCTGCAGGCTGATAGTCTCAGGAGCAACTGTTGCAGTTACCTGGGGTTCTGAGGCTCTCTCTAGCTCACTACTACTGGACTCCTGTCCTGGGCTGATATGCCCAAGATTCTGCGGTATGACCACTGTCTCAGTCTATTTTCTGCTCAGCTTTGCTGTGACAAGGTCTGCGCTAGTACAGCCTGTGCACTGTGTGCTGTGCACTGTGTGCTCCTCCAATCCCATGCAACAGATCCTTCCTGTTGACCTTCCAGTCTGTCCTGGATTGGCAATCTGCCACAATCTGTCTCCTATTGGATTCTGCCACTCCAATATCCATTCAGACTCTCTTTTTTGAGGTATCTGAAGAGTTTGTCTTAGAGCTTAGGTAAGTAGTTGCTCTCACTCTGCCATCCTGACGCCACCCTTTCTGTCTCAATGTTAAAGATGGTACAGAGACACCAGAAGAATTCTGAACATCCTCTTGGCTAGAGGTTAGAGGGCAGTACCAACAGGCAGACAAATAGAATATAAATCTCAAATCAATCAAATATAGCTTTCCCTCTTTGGATCATTAATGGAGTGACATGCTAACTTTCTGCAGGCTTAAGAAAAGTTAAGATAACCCAATGCATGTGGGTTGCTTCTGCTATGTGGGGTACTACCTAGGCAGTTGGTTGGCACAGTCAATAAAAAGCTAGAGCTTAAAGTCCACTTCAGAGTCTTCCAAACTGTGTGACACTAGGCAAGTCACCTTAGCATCTCTCAGTCTCAGTCTCATAATCAATAAAATGGGGATAATAAGAACACCTACCTCACAAGGCTGTTGTAAGGATCAAATGAGACAGCCTATGTGAAGTGCTCTGAAACCTTAAAGTAATATATAGTGTGTGTGTGTGTGTGTGTGTTAGCTATTACCAAGCATGCATACAACCCACAGGTGTCATGTAAGGAATTTGACATTCCAGAAGGAGACTTGTCTGTAGATTCCCCATCACCAGAGGTATGTAAGTTGAAAACGAATGACCCACTTACTGCTTATATTTGTAAGCCAAGTCTCAAAGCCCATTGGAATGAGATTGTTATGAGATACTGGTGTCTCCTTAGTGTAGCACAGTGTAACCCAGTGTACCTGGGTGAAGGGCAGGGCAGAGTTATTGAAAGTGGGAGAGACGAGAGCTCTTCCATCCCTTCAGGTCTTTTGAAGAATCCATCTGAGCCTCTTCAAGTTTCCAGCACTCCTGGTTTCCAGCTTTGAAAGAGAAAATGGAAGGTGCCAATTCCACTTCAGGTTACTGAAGGAAAAGACTCTGGGAAGAAACTGACATGAGAGCAGCTGGCAATCTCCATCAAGTCTGGATTTTCCATCTTGCTACACTAGAGACTTTGGGGAACTCCCCCTGGGTGAGATCTCGGATGCCCTCTCTTGGTTGAATACTGATTTACCTCACTCCCAGTGGGAGAGCTCCTTCACTGTGCAGTCTGGCATATATTCTCCTCTGTATACTTTCTGGATCAAATTGGATAAATGAGTTTCTTTGCTAATTGCTATGTGTGTTCATTTTAAAACTGGTATTTGGTTGGAAAGGGGTCCTGCTTATCTCAATTAGTGAAATAAAAATCAGAAAATTGAATGAATCTGAAACCCACATCACCTAGACTAACAAAATTTAAGGGAGAAAATAGATATAATTCTAGCTTAGTATTCTTTCTGCCACAGGAAAACAGAGTAACCAAGCTTCTGTCCCCCACGTCTTGATTCCCCTTCTATTATACAATGTAGAGGGGATTTATGTTCAGCTGAGGGATGGACTATTCAATCTTAAAGGACCCTTGTAATTTGGAGACTTTGTGATTCTGTGATACTCCTTTCTGGCAGAAGCAGTATAAACTGGACATATACATTGGACTGGCTTTGTCCTTCCTCTAGACAGCCTGGAAGCTATCCCAGAGATAGGATTGGTCCAAGGTGCTAAAGCTCAAGCTATTGACTCAGTTTCCCTATCACCTAGGACATAAACAACCAGCACACAAGGAGTCAGTGCCCTCAGACTTGGTAATATTCAGCTGCTGTTTTAAGTTACTGCATCCAACATCCTGCTGCCCAGATGTGTTTCCAGATGGAGATTAAAGGGTTCAGTCCCTGAACCAGTGTTGTACCCTTATCTAATTTCCTTTGTGTTCTATGGCTAAGTAAACCCTCTTTTGTTAAATGGTACATGGTATACCAATGTTAATGTTCTTCAAGTGTCTCATTTTGTACCAGTCCCAAACCTGAATGACCAGGCCAACATGAGTCAGGTCCAGCCTATTCATATCCTTCATTCTTAAACTAAAGGCATATACAGGGATGTGATAGAGACCTTCAGCAGATAGAGAACCAATACGGAGGATAAACCAACCAGTTCTAAACTGGTAAAACCCATCCCTAGAAGCTCAGCTACTAGGCAGAGTTTTCAGGAGCTTAGATCATTGCTGCTTTCTCTTTGCTCCTACCAAAGTGCAGCTAACTCTCCTACCCCAGACTCACAGACACATCCCAGGTAACTCATGAGGGTTTAGGGTTAGACTATGATTGTGGAATAGAGCAAACATAATTGATCCATAAACAAGCAAGCATGGCACCCATATTGAATTTATCATCACTCTAATCACTGGGCATTTTTTTCTTTTTAAAAACTTTAATATTTTTTCTTTTTAAAAAATTTAATTTTTTTCTTTTTAAAAAATTTAATTAATTATTTGTTTTCAGTTTTCAACAATCACTTCCATAAGTCTTCAATTTTCTCCCCCTGCCTCTTCCCTCCCTCCTTGAGATGGCATGCAATCTTATATGGGTTCTACACATACATTCTTATTAAACACATTTTCATGTTAGTCACGTTGCATAGAAGAATTAAAATGGATGGGAAAAACCATGAGAAAAATGAAAAAAACAAAAGAGAAAAGAGTCTGCTTCATTCTTTATTCTAATTCCATAATTCTTTCTCTGGATGTGGGTAGTATTTGGGCAAATCCTTTCTGACAGGGTTACATATAATATAAATGGAGAGGCGAGGATTTAGAATTCTGCACCAAGGACAGAAACCAATGAGAATAATGCTCAGGCTTCCCCTCCCCGCCAAATGGTCCTACACTACAGAAAGGGCATGAAGAGCAAAAACTGAAGTGAAATTCACATCATTGGCTTCAGAATTACCTATTTCTCTGGGATATTGGAAAAACCAGCTGCTTCCAGCAGAGTCAGTTTGTGAGGTTCATGGAGAGAGGTCAAAGGAAGAAAAGAAACGGAGAAGGAATTGAGGGAGTGCCGCAGACATAGGCCATGGCTCCAAATAGTCCTGAAATTATACTTGTACCTTGTTATTTTTAGCCAAGAAGAGAGGTGGAGAGATAGATGGCTGAGTGCAGCTGCCCCATCCACACAAATATTTAGAGATAGGCGAGTACAACTCAGGTGCATAAAATAAAGAGATATGTAAATAAGGAGATGCATAAGGAGATACCTCATGTGGGTAGAGTGACTTATGCTTGTTAAATCAGGATCACATCTGTTATCTCAGTTGATATTATCTCCATGTGACAGACGAGTAAATGGAAGTTTGTAAAGATAAGACAACTTGCCCAAAGACACATGGTGAGTCAATGGCAGAATCTGGATTGGAACCCAGGTCTCTGGACTCCACCTTGTCTCCTAATAAATAGGGTGACAGATGAGGCCATTAGATATTCAAAGAGTTGAAAGTTCAAAGGATGAGGATGAGTATTTAGAATTTTTGTGGCTTTAGGTCAATAATCCTACATCCCTGTCCCCTCCTGGTAGCTCTGTCAACAGAGAAGGCCATGGCGAGTTCCTCTGTCCCTACTGCTGCCAATACTAATTTCTTTTTCCTCTTCTCTTTTCCTTTTTCTTTGCTTCTCTATAGATTCTTTTTACCTTCTCCCTTGCTGAGGCCTAAAGCTGGCCAAGGGCACCAGGAGGGCCTCCAAGGAGGACACTCTGGCTAAAGGCCTGGAAGGCTCCACTCTCCTTGTACATCCTGCTTCTCATGTCAAGAGTCCTGGGACTCTGATATTTCCAGTGGTCTCTCCTTACTGCTCCTACAGTTGCAGGGTGGAAGCAACTTAAGGCTTCAACCAAGTTCACCATGAGTTCCATTCCACTGGCTCTTTTCTTATACTCTCAGTCCAGCTCCATCCACCACCCAAGCAGTTAGGACTTGGCAGATCCCATAATTTATTTCATGGGTACTCTCCACCCATTTGGGAAGATCTAAAGAGAAAGCTCCATGGTCTATGGGGGAAAAGGGGAGAAGGTAGTCATTAACGTTGGTAAAATGACATGGAATGAATAGAGATAACCATAGGATCATAGATTTAGAGCTAGATAGGACCTTATAGTCAGGAAGACTCATTTTCATGAGTTCAAATCTGATCTGAGACACTTATAAGCTGTGTGACTCTGGGCAAGTCACTTAACCCTGTTTGTCTCATCTGTCCTCATCTGTTAAATAAGCCAGAGAAGGATGGCAAACCACTCCAAAATCTTTCCCAAGAAAACCCCAATTACTGAGTCACAACAGTGAAAGGACCTCACAACTCAACTGGCCCAATTCAATTTACAGGTGAAGGGACTGAGGCCCAGAGCACTGGATTCAAATTCTGACTCTAACCACTTACTTCCTACTATTATTATTGTTACTAAGTGACCTTGGGTAAGTCACTGAGTCCTATTTCCCCATCTGTAAAATCAAGGGGTTTCACAGGATGGTTTCTGAGGTCCCTTCTCACTATAGATCTATTCTCCAATGATCCTAAAACAGAGTGTTTTCTGATAAGGAGTACATAATTTAACAGGATGGATATGATCCATTTACCTAGCAGTCATCCACATTGAAGATCATCTGGTCTAGGCATTTTTAAGCTAGGGTCTGTGAGCCTGTGGAGTTTTTTTTAATATTTTGATAAATGGATCAACTTGGTTTCCTTTGGGAATCTTGTTCATTTAACGTTATGCATTTAAAGATCATATAATGAGAATGGGTCCAAACAACACCAGACTGCCAAAGGGGGACATTATACAAACACACACACAAAATAAAATTTAAAAAAAAGATGTCATTCCCAGGCTGCAAACTCTTCAATGTTGTGGGCTAGTTCTTTTCTTTCCCTTGTATTCTTCCCTACCTATGATAGGGTCTTGCTCTAAGGGTATCCAATCTTCTTAAGCAGAAAGAAATTAAGGAAATAAACCAGAGTTTTAAGATCTGGGAAGAGTAATTCTCTGGCTAGAGATCTTCCCCCAGATGTACTTAGTTATAACTTCCATGAGGACAGGGATCATGCCTTGTCTAAAGTTTGTATGTTCTTCCTCTGCCCTAAGCCCAGTGCTCAACATACAGCAGGTGATTAATGATATTCGTTGGGGTGAATGCCAAAGCATTAGGACCAGTTGGAATAGGGGCTGGAATTGGGGAGGTACCAATGAGGATTTTGGTCTATTCCTAAAAGTACTTTTCCCTCGTTCCTGTAAGAGCAAGCCTGTCATTCTCCCAACAGCTCAGGAGGAGAAAGTGAGGCTGGTGACCTGCACAGCCCTTCCTCACTCAAAACAAAGTGAAGTGCAAGTCACGTCATCATTTCTGTGATGTCATGGTCTTCTTCAAACAAGAAGGACTAACACAGTCGTTCTCCCAGCTCAGTGCTTCTCCCTGCCCACCCACTTCCCTGATTAATCCCACCTTACTCAGCATCTGAGGTGAGGGCACAGGTTAAACCTGATTCATCTTTATTTATTGTATGTTGCTGTGCCAATGTTTGTGACTTATCTCCATCTTTCTAGCTGGAGTGGGCCTCCCTGAGGGCTCAGCTCGTGCTTCATCAATGCCGTTGCCTGACAGGTCAGGGACCTAATGAAGGAGCAACACTGGTTTGGGAAAGAATTAGGAAGAGGGTATAAGTCCTTCCCCCCATCTCATCCCCCACATCCCACCCCTAAGGCAGATGAGAGTGCTGAAGGCAGCAAGAGAAGGGAGAACCATCTTCACTGATCCTGGGTGACTCATGGACTCATGGAATATCATAGCTCTAAGAAAAGTAGAGACCTCTGGACCAACTCTTTTTGGCCAGTCTGGAAGAATTTATTAAGTGCCTGCTCTATGTCAGGCACTCTGTGCTGAGCAATGGGGATATAAAGAAAGGTAAAAACATGATCCTACCCTGCCCTGACCTCAAGGAGCTCACTATAATGGGTGAGACAACATGCAGACAGTATGCAGTACAAATGGGATACAAATATATCAAATAGATTAGAAGTAACTGAGGAAGGCAAACCCTGGGAATGAAATTTAAACAGGGTTTTAAAGGAAGCCAAGAGATGGAGGTGAGGAGGTAGAACATTCCAGGCATGGGAATCTCATATTTGATCCTGGAGGTAACAGGCAGCAGATGGAGCTTACTGAGTAGAGGGGAGGGAGTTGTGGTTAGAAAACTGGGAGGAAAAGATGTGCTCTAGGAAGATCCTGTTGGCATCTGAGGGTAGGATTTATTGCAGTCAGGAGAAACATGAGGCAAGTAGACCAGTCAGGAAGCTATAATACAGGCATGATGTGATGAGAACCTATTATCAGTGAAGAGACTGTGTGAGTGAAGAGAGGGAGGGACATATGTGAAAAATGTTATTAAGGCAGAAACAAAACTAGGCGACATGGCCACATAGGGTGAGTGTGAGAGCTGAGAATGACATTCAAGTTGTGTGCCAGGCTGCCTGGATGGAGAACAAAGTTGAGATAAGCCTAAGGCTTGTAGACTGAGGCCCATAGAGAAGTAACTCAGCCAAGGTCACAGGACTAGTAACTCAATTCAGGGCTCCTGACACCCAGGTTAGTTAACGCATTTTTAGCTGCACCTTCTTCAACAGCAGCCTTCTCCCAGGACAATTCTTCTAGCTTTTCTCAGTGAATCACTTTGGAATGTGCCTCTGCTCCCCAGCTGTCTCTTTTACCCATGGTCCTGGACTAAGGACAGCTTCTTTGCTCTGCTCAGAACCAACTCCCAGAAGCTTTGGTTCAGTGTTGACTTGTATTGATAAATTGGGTTTTTGTAAAAGCAAGTACAACATACACAGGAGGGTCTGCTGTACAGGTTTTTAGATCTGCTTTTCTAAAGGAAAGCAACAATCACTTTAATAAAGCATATATATCATTCACTTAGTTCAGGGGGGAAAGTCAGCACCCTGAACTTCAGAGAAACAAAGACCACCCAACAGACCAGGCTTCCAACTGTCTGACAGATCAGTAGACAGATAACTGTAGCCATATATATATATAGTTACCAGAGAGAGAAGTACATCTGGGTTTTCAAAGCCAGGGGGCTCCTTAGTGACTGCCCAGAATCTCATCTGGCCAAACACTTCCAATGAGTAAACCCCAAAGTACAACTTCACCTCAGAGCCAGAGGGCATCACAACCCTTCAGAACCAGTGCATTAGAAATTAACAATAGGTATGGGCCTCCCCTAATCAAGCTTTCCTTAATAGGCAGGCCCATTAATGAGTGGGGAAGATCTTGAACTCTTATTAGTATTACAGTTTTCTCTTTATTTCTTGGTCCAAGAGATGTCCAAACTCCAGATGGGGTATATTTTTTAAAAGTAAGTTTTATTAATAGCTTTTGTTTTTATAGCATAACCATTTCTGGAAATCTTAACTAAAATTGAATGCTCCCAAATTAACAAAGAAAAAGTTTAAACAAAAACACCTTCTTAGAGTGATGGCATCTGATAGTGCTGTAGTAGTAACCCTCCAACTGCAGAGTCAGTCAGAAATTCAGTCAGTAAACATAGAATCTAGAGGGAGGTATACTTCATTATTTTCTCTGCAACATTATTAGGTTTTTTTTAAAAAAATCTGATGATTTCCTTTTAATGACCTCTTCACTTACATTGTTGTAGTTATGAATATCATTCTTTGGTTTTTACAAATTTTCCCAGGTTTCTCTGAATTCCTCATATTTATCATTTCTTACTGCCTGACAATATTCCATTATGATTTCTATACTGGAAGCCTGGAGACATTATGTGACCTTGGTGGGCAAATCACTTCATCTCTTGTGCCTCAGTTTCCTCACCCATTAAATAAGAGAGTAGACTAGGTAACGGGTAAGATCCCTTCCAGTGCTGATATTCTACACAGCTCTAACATGGATGGAATGTAGTATCCTGGCATGTTCATTGGCCTGGGAACTGTCATCGCTCACAACAATGCTGTACTACCCAGGATAGTTCCTGAACTCCCAGGATCTTCCACACTAAAAGGTGGTATGATCTTCACATCCAATATCACATTATAGGATCATGTATTAAGTAAGAACTTAAAAGGACCTTAGAGGTCAAAACAGAGGAGAAAACTGAAGCCCATAGAGATCAGATAACTTCCCCAAAGTTGCACAGGCAACAAAGATTGGAATCCAGGTTCTTCAGACTCCAAATCCAGCACTTTCCATTGCACCATACCTGGATCCCAGGTCTGACTTTGTCTCTTACTAACCGTGTCACTTAACCTCTCTCAGTTTCTTTATCTGTGAAATGGGAATAAACTTCTCCTGACCTATTGGGACTTTACTGCTCTTGTTAAGATCAAAGGAGAAAGTAGATATGAAAGGTGCTTTAAAACTTCTTGAGCTCTAAGATGCAGGAAATTGTTATAATTTCTCCTCAAAACAAATTTTGAATTGTTTTTGAGATTCCGATTCAGAATTGCTATTACTTTTATACTTAGCCTCTAAATTCTTTATCTGAGCCCCAGTCTTCACAATAGCCCTGGAAAGTGGGAAGGGCAGTTATTGTCCTCATTTTATAAAAAGAAGTGACTCCTTGGATTCAACAAAGGCAGCAGGTGCTGAATTCGAAACCTGATGTCCTAGTCCCACATCCCCTGCGTGCATCCTCTGTGCCCCACTGCGGGTTAATGGCATATGAAAGCGAGCCTCCCACTCCGGCCAAGCCACCGCTCACAGCCCAGCACCCCGATGGCACAGTTCTCCCTGTAGTCCTCCGCAAAGTTCAAGTCAAACATCTCAGTCCCCGGCCCTGGGCGCGCGGGCCGCCAAAGCTGGGACAGGCGTGCATTGTCCTCGGGCTGCGTTACAGGGAGAGAGGAAGGGCCGGAAAGGGGGAGGGGGGGTGGTAACCAGAGCGGCCTTGGCATGCTCGCTCACCCGGGTAAGGCAAGCGGAGCCAGGCAAACCCCGGACCTTTGCCTCTCTCATTGTCTGGCTTCGGGATGCGGGAGCTGCGGGGCGAGGGGAGGGGGGACGGAGGGCGTTGCAGGGAGTAGAGCTGATTGGTCCGGAGGCGCGTCCGTCACTCCCACCTTCTCTCTTTCTCCCCGCCTCCTCCCCCTAACCCCCACCTCCCCTCGTCCACTTCTGCTCCTCCTGCTCCTGCAGCCCCCTCCCCTCCGCCTCCGGCTTCCCCGGGGTTGTGCAGCGGGGCAGCGCCGCTGGATGCCCAGGCTCCCCGAGGAGGGCGCGCTGGGGGCTTCTTGCATGGGGGGGGTGCGGGGGGGAGAGGCCGGTGCTACATTGTTCCCGAACCCTTCCTCCTGAGACCCAGGTCCGGCTCGGCAGCCCAAGATGATGAAGTTTCGGTTCAGGCGGAAGGGCAACGACCCCCAGAGAGAGAAGACCAAGCAGGACCTCTTTGCGTTTAACAAGGTGAGGGGATGGACTGGGGGGAAGGGGATGGACTGGGGGGAAGGGGGGCGGCGGCCGGGCTGGGCAAGAGCTGCCTGAGATGGGGGGCGTGCGGTGGGTTTGGGGAGATGGGGGCGGAAGGAGGAAAGGAGCAGCCACGTTGGGCTAGGAGGGGCTGGGGCGTTGGGGGGACTGGACTTAGCTCTTCGCCCTAACTGCGATCCAGTCCGAGAAGTGAGAGCCCCGGGGCAGAAAGACCCTAACCCGCCCACCCCTCGTGCCCCTCGGAAGTGGGTGTGGGAGCTAGGGCCCTTGGAAGCTGATTCACTCTCGGGCTGGGGATCCGAGGGCAAAATCTCAGCTACCCGGCTCCCCTCCCTCAGTCCAACTCTCTGACCCCACCATGTTCCCCCGCCGACAATTCCCCTCTGTAGGAGACAGGGGAAGAACCCTCTGCCTTCTCTTCCCTTTTCTCAGCTTTCACTCCCTTTTCCTCCCTCTCCTCCCAGTCGTGGAAGTGTCCCCGGAATGGGAGCACGGCATTTTAGGGCTGGAAGAGTAGGTTTGTTTTGCTTTGCTAACTGATGCTGGGAGTTGCTGGACAGGGCAAAGGTAGTTGGGATGTTTGCGACTCGTCCGTGGTAGAGAGAACTATGACTGGGGCAGCTTGGGAACCGAGAGATCACACAGACACAGGCAGAGAAAACAAACAGAACAGTACCGCTCCCTTCCCCCAACACACACACGCACGCACACACGCACACACACACACACACACACACACACACACTCACACACACACACACACACTGACACTTTCTCTCTCTGTCTCTTTGTCTCTGTCTCTCTCTCTGTATCTATCTATCTATCTATCTATCTATCTATCTATCTATCTATCTATCTATCTATCTCACTTCAGACCTGCTTCTTTGTAAAGCAGTCCGATTACTCTACCCTCATCTCGTCTCCTCTCCTCACCCCCGAAACAAATCTTTTCACCTAGGGACGTGATTCGTCTTGTCCCCAGGGCAAGCGTCCTGCCACTCTTCTTTTGCAACCCTCTTAACTTTTCTTCTGGCCTCTCTGGGTAATTATAGGCGCAGAGATGAGAAATGAAACAGACCCTGAAGCAAATGATTCTTGAGTACTAATTACCCCCTCCCTGGGTCATTGGCTACTGCCCTTGAGGAATAGGGACCCTGAATCTGTGGACCCTTTAACAAGTTTCATTTGTGGTTAAAATACTTAATACATAATTGATACACGTGACAATCTGGTGAGAATAGGTATCCCCATTTTATTGAAATTGAAACTGAAAGAAGGTAATTTGACCAAATGCATTCAGTTATTAAGTGGCAAAGCCAGGAGCCTAAGTCTCTCTCTTCCTCGATCTCTCTATTAAACAAGTGGTTTCTAGGCTTTTAAGTATGAGGAGTCTTTTAAACATCAAATATTGTGGACGCCTACAGGAGAGTAGTTGTACTATTATCCCTGATTGAGAGAAATGCATGGTAACAAAGTTGCTGTGAATTCAGCAATATTTTTAAGTTTGTATCTTTTTTAATCACAGCATCTATGTAAGTTTGCAAAATAGTAATGCGTGTAAGAGACATTTGCTTATTTCTTTACTATTGTTTCTTATTTACAATGTTGAGGCCTAATGAGCTGGCTGGAGTTTCTTTGCAAAAACTCCCTGGCCCTCAGGTTGGGAATCACAACATTAGACTGTGAAGTACCCATACCGTATCATATTTTTTCTCCTTCTGATTTCCCTACTAACACAATCTTGACATAGATCTCCTCTTGAAAGTAGCCGGGCTCTAACGTTAGGGAGCCTGAATTCAAACCCTATTTCTGTAACTCACTGTGTGACCTTAGGCAAACCTCCCCAGCCTCAGTTTTCTTATCTGTAAGAGTCGGACTAGATGGGCTCTGAGGTCTTTTCTGACTTTGTGAGCCTGTATGGTTCTCCTGAATCACTGGCCCTTCTCTTTCTCTACTTATGGTCTAGACATTGAACTTTTCTTTACCCATGGCAGTTAAAATTAGGCTCCCTGTGCTTAAAGTTCTTAAAGTCTAGTTGGGGGAATAGATAGTTGAAAAGATGTGTGCCAAATGAAAGAGGTAGAATTTGAGGCAGAGGTAGTCAGAGAAGGCTTCTTGGAGGAGGCAAAATTTACTTTGAGACTTGAACGATAATGGATACAATTCACCTAAGCAACTGTGAAAGAAGTTTCTGAGACAGGCTGGTGGGGAGTGGGGCTGGCTTGAGAAGGGGTAACTCATTACCAAGGGGCATGATTTGTGCACAGGAGATGGGAGAGGAACAATCTTCTGGATGGGTAAACCAGTCCCTGGTTAGTCTCAGCTTTGACACCTCTTTGTCACTTTGGGGAATACCATTTCACCCCAATGGACTCAGTCTCTTCATCTGCTGGAGTAGGTCAATTCTTCCCAGATAGGAGATTCTAATATCTTGTGGTTGGTAAGCCTTGGAACCCCAAGTGGGCAGATAGATTGTGTGTGTGAATGTGTGTGTGTGTGTGTGTGTGTGTGTGTGTGTGTGTGTGTGTGTGTGTGTGTGTGTGTAGGAATCCTATGCCTTTCTGTGGGAAGGATTATAAAAGGTTGCAAGCTTCCCATGGGCTGTTTCCAGGTAAGCTACTTTTAACTTTTGGGTAATTCAAGAAATGTGAACAGGTTATATAGATGCAGGCTTGTCTGAGGTCTTGTCCGGCCCCCAAGGAGTGTCACCCAAATTGGAGATGGGAATACATTTGACTAGGTTTTGGGGATTTCAGGATCAAATCAAGCCAGAGATTTTACAGAATGGGCCTTAGTTATAGGAGCAGCTTTGTAACAGGGGGTCTTTTGTATCACTAGGAGAGGGTGGGCAGCTATCTCTTCTACCCCACACCCCAAGTGAGTGTTGACTCATCCTTCAGCAAGCTATAACCTGAGGGCCAAATCAAGCCCACCTCCAGCTAGGAATGATTTTGACATTTTTACTGTACAGAGTTTGTCCACCTCTATTTTAGAGCTATAACAGCATTTTGACATAACCAAAAGAGCCTTGGGCGTAAAGTTTAGAGATCCATTTTATTCCTTCTGGCTCTGCCACTGACTGTGTGACCTTGAATAAATCACTTTCCTTCAGCAGGCCTCAGTTTCCTCATTCAATTCAACAAGCATTTATTAAGCCCCTCCTAAGGGGCCAGGTAGGCAACTAGGTGACACAGCGGATAAAGTCCCAGCCCTGGTATCAGGAACACTCATCTTCCTGAGTACAGATCTGGCCTCAGATACTAGCTGTGTGACTTTGGGCAAGTTACTTAATCCTTTTTGCCTCAGTTTCTTCATTTGTAAAATGAAATGAAGAAGTAAATGGCAGATTACTACAGTATCTCTACCAAGAAAGCCCTAAATCGGGTCATGAGGAGTTAGACACAACTGAAAAACAACAGGGGTCAGGCACTATGTGGCCATTGGGTTGCAAAGAAAAAAAGTTTGCATTCTAGTGGGAAGGGTCAGCCAGTGAAAAACGATAACTGAAGGAAGGTCTGTTGTAGGGAGGTAACAGCTGAGCCTTGAAAGTAACTGAGATTTTCAAGACTTGGAGGGAAGCAGGGACAGCATTCTGGGCCAGAGATAGGAGATGGGATGTCTCTGGGGAGAGAGAAAGAGGATGTGGATCTTTAAGGTTCCTACCTCCATGAAACTATTGAGAGAGGCATGGAAGCAACCTCTTCACTCCTATTTCAGTGATAGAGATGAGACTCCCTGTGAGAACATCCTCTTCAGGCTCTGGTCCTGTCTTCAGTTCTTTCTTTGGACCCTTGGATAAGTTCAAAGCAGACACCACATTCAGACCTTTTGTAATGACAGTTCTCATAGTTCTGCCCCTTTGCCATAAACCTTTTGGGGACAGAGAGACCAAAGGAAAAGGAGGCAGTTTAGATGGGATATATGAGGAATCCATCCCTTCCTCCCCCTTCCCTCTTTTGAGTTAGTCATTTGGTTAAATTGGCATTTCCTTGTTCAAGGAAATGAGGTGTGAAATGGAGACTGGGTTAAGAGGGGAGGAGATCTGCATATGCAAAGAATTGTGAAGAATGTTCTCTCCTTTCCTGGGATATTCTAGCCAATGAGGGGTGACTCTATTTCCTTTTGAAGAATTTGGTACCTTGGGGTCTAAGCAGGTTCTGAGGGGTGGAAACTTAAACCTACCATTGGTTAGATCCTTTTAACATCCTAATAATGAGAAAAGCAGAAATCCTCTACCCTACAATGAAACATTCCATTAAGAGGCAGTCTTGATGTGGTGGAAAAACTACTAGGGCCCAGGAATCGGGAGTTCTAGTCCTGGCCCTGTCATCTAGTAGTTGTGTGACCTTGGTTGAGTCACTTCCTTCGAGGGTCCTCAGTTTACTCACCTGTGTAAAATGAGGTAGTTGGACCAGGTAATCTCTAAGATTCCTTCCTTTTGTCTCTGATATTTGTGGGTTCCATTTAGGGCTAGATCTTTGGATGTGAATAAGTGATGTCATGCAGAGAATGAAAATCTCTAATTCTCAGTCATCCAGGTCAGGCTAGACAGGGAGGGAAGAAACTATGGTATCTACAGTTCCCTGACATTCAAGGTCTCTCATGAAGAGGGTAAGTAAGGGAGTGTGCCTTAGATGATGCCCTCTGGGAAGACCCCTAAAAGGGATTCTGATGTGGTCTAGTGATGAGCTTTTAAGTTGGCTTAGCCTGACCCAGTATCAAAATTGGTTCAAGCTTATATATGTGATACATTTAATTAAAACTACGTCCTAAATAATGCTGTACCCTAAAGATATTTTATATAAAGAAATATCATCTTACTAAGTTTAGAGTACTGGATTATAATGTAATTTTCTGGACTCTCATATACATGTGCACAGGCAAATACACATACATAATACATCCAATCATATGTACATACATACATACTCCAATTTTTGGAGCTAGGAGGAATGGGAAGGTATACCATAATTCCAGTATTTTACAGGCTGCTAATCAGAAACCTTGATCTTATGAAAATAAGGGGATAATTGTCAGAATTAACAGCTTCTCTGCTCAGGACCATCTCCAGTCTGTCTTAATCTCCTTGACCTTTCTCCCAGAAGTAGGGGTTAGCCTTAGCTATTAATGCCATTTTCACTCTAGCGAAGAAGATAAGAAGCTAGGTCTCTAAGATTACGGAGGTCAGTGATCCTAAAAAAGGAAAAGGGAAAAAATGCAGACCTTTGTAATGGCAAGCAAAGTGTTTGACGTTTGACTTTTAGCCAATCAAGTGCCTTTGATTGAGTCTTGTCTTTGGATCTATCAAGAGTGTGTGTGTGTGTGTGTGTGTGTGTGTGTGTGTGTGTGTGTGTGTATGTATATAGTAGAGAGAGTGGAGAGAGAAGCAGAGCTGACCGACAGAAGCTCCATGAACACAGAGAGGAGACCTCTGATGACAGAGACTTACTGAAGGAGCCTCCAAGCTTTGAAAGCAAACAGAGCTGTAAGGCAGACTCCTGCCTATGGGAAGGAGGCTTAGCCGCTTTTGAGAGCTGTTAAAACGCACTGAGCTGTTATCACAGAGCCTCTGGACTTTGCAGGTGAATTGAGATGATGGTGCTGGTGGGGGCGTCAGTATTGCTGCTGCCCTGCTGAACTTTGTTTTCCCAGAGGCAGAAGCTGTAGAGTGGAGCAGTCCCTGGGAGCTGAGGCATGGAGCAGAGCGAAGACCTACGTATGTGTGAATCTAGGCGAGAATCGGGAGGGGTTAGCACTTGGAAATCAACTGAGAGTTAAGATGAAAGAGGACTTTACTTGGACTCTTGGTACTGATTGAGGAGATTGCTCTTACTGTGACCTAGGGGTGGGTGGTGTGGTATTTTGAAAGAGGACTTTACGGACACAGTATTGATTAAGGATGTTGCTATGAATGTTATGCTTTACTTTACTCAACAATGTTTAGTTTGTTACTGAATAAATAGAGAATTCATCATACCATGTGATTCAACCCTTGAAATCTTTCACAGCAGCAGTCCTCCAATGATTGGCGTTACAACCTTTCACTGCTTAAGAAAAACCACCACTCTCAACCCTATTCACCCTAATGTTAAGAGTCAGAATTATCATGGATCTTACTTGCAATTGCCAACTCATGTTAGCAACTTCTAAGGTTTCGTGAATCTACTCTTCTCCCTGGCAGGTTACCTTTCCCTGACCTCACCCTTCTCAACCAAAATAAGCATCTTCAGGAAAACGGAACACCAGAAAAGGAGGTAGATTGACCCTAGAGCCAGAATAAAAAATAATAGGTAGGAAGTCCAAGTAGTATATCTTTATTCCTCAAGTTATTACAAAGAACCAGAGGAAAGCGTCTGATACTCACTGGATTATCTATGAGAAAATAGGATGAAAGGGTTGCGATCTGCATTGGTGGAGGGAGTACTCCTATCAGTGGCATCCCTAATCCAGCAAAACGTCATTTTCCCATTCCTACTGCAGCTTTGCTAGAGCAGTCTATAATTTCTCCCTGTCTAGACTACTGTAATAACTTAGCCCTTCACCACCTGGCCCCCTCCTACCTTTCCAGTCTTCTATTCATTCCCATTTCCTCCAGTCCAGTGACATTGTTTTCCTTGCTGTCTCTCCCTACTCTGGGCATTTTCACTGACTGTCCCCTGTGCCTGAAATTCTCCTCTACCTCCTGGCTTTCCTAGCTTCCTTCAAGTCCTAACTAACATCTCATCTTCTACAGGAAGTCTTTCTTCTTTCTTTCCCTTCTTTCCTCTAATTTGGTATTTATTCTGATCTTTGCCTAACCTAGGGGTTCTTATCTTTTTTTGTGTAATAGAGCCCTTTGGGAATCTGGTGAAGCCATGTACCCCTTCCCAGAATGTTTTTTAATGTATAACATACTATACCTAGGGTTAAAAAAGAAACCACCTATATTAAAATAATAATCTTAAGAATAAAGGTCAAGGACTTCAGGTTAAGAACCCCTATAGCCTGTCTATTATAATACTCCATTATCCCTGCCATGTTGGGATTTTCCCCATTATTGTTTCGATATATCATTGGGTTGCCATAACTCTGCTCCACTCCCTGCCCAGTGCAGTAGACCTTTCCTGTGGACTTTCCAGATTGTCTTGGGCTGGGGATTTGTTTCACTCTGTCATTTGTGGGTTCTGTAGCTCTAGAATTTCTTTAGAGTCACTTTTTACAGGTATTTGGAGGGCTTTAAGGGAGAGCTAAGGGAAGTCCCTGCTTTTATTTTGCTGTCTTGGCTCCACCCCCAATCCCCCCCCAAAGGTTTTAAAAACAAAAGACCTTTTCTTTTTACATTGCTGTCATTTCCAGATTATACCTTTATCATACTATACTGAATCTTCCTCTCTTCCCTAATTAGATTATAAAGTTCTTGAGGGCAGGGACTGTCTTTGTCTGCTCTTTGTATTCTCAGTACTTAGCATAGTGCCTGGCACATAGTAAGTGCTTAATAAATATTATGGCACCTAGGTGGCACAGAATATTGGACGTAGAATCAGGAACTCACCTTCATGAGTTCAAATCCAGTCTTTGATACTTACTAGCTGTGTGACCCTGGGCAAGTCACTTAACCTCTGTTTGCCTTAATCTGCTCGAGAGGGAAATGACAAACCACTCCAGTCTCTTTGACAAGAAAACCTTGTAGACAATACGATTCACAAGCTCAGGAAGAATCAGATGCTACCAGACAGTGAATTGAGTGGAGAAGTGAAGGGATCATAGGGTCATTAAAGATGGAGCTGGAGAGGACCTCAGCAGTCATCTCATCCAACTTCTTCATGTCTGTACTGTAACTGAAGACATTAAGACCGAATGAGTACTGGCAAATATTTAACAACTAGGTTTTGTTGTTCGGTTGTATATAACTCTTCAGGACCATTCTTGGCCAAGATACTGGAGTAGTTTGCCGTTTCCTTCTCTGGATCATTTTACAGATGAAGAATGGAGGCAAACAGGGTTGGGACTTGCCCAGGGTCACACAACGAATTAGTTTTAGTGGCTGGATTTGAACTCATGAAGATGAGTCTTTCTGGTTGTAAGCGCAGTGCTCTACCCACAGCGCCACCTAGCTGCCACCCAAACAACTCTCTCTCCTTTCCCCACCCCCCATGCCCCAGATTCCAGACACACTTTTAAGTATAATTTGTATGGTTAACACTTTTCTATGTCACTCTCCTCCCTCTAGACAATCAGTAAGACAATATATGAAACCTCAGTTTGTAGCAAGGAGGTGTAAATGCTCTTTCTGAAAATATAAAGGTGTTAGAACTGATTCCAGCATGTGTCAGATTTTAAATGAATTGACCATTATCACAAACATAGTAATCCTCAGGGCAGCCAGGTGCCTGAGAGCATCTGGATTGATCATTCTGAGTTCAAATCTAACCTGAGGAACTTAGTAGTTATGTGATGCTGGGCAAGTCATTTAACCTTGTTTGACTCAGTTTCCTCATCTGTAAAATAAGCTGGAGAAGGAAATGGCAAACCAATCCAGTATCCCTGCCAAAAAACAAAACAAAACCCAAATGATGTTACACAAAGGAATGAAAAGGCTTGAACAACAGCAAACAGGCTAAACCTCATCCATTTCTTAGTCCTCTGTCCCTCTGAAGCTATTTTGTATTTACTTCATCGGTTAAGTGACATGGGCAGTAGCTAGAGGAGCTAGGTCTTATTGTCCCAGATTCATTGCTCTTTACCCTGCCCTCAACTTTTGTGACTGTAATTATAGATTTCTTGATCATGTATTATTTACATTATCGTAAAGCTACCTTAGCAAGGCAAGATTATTGGGAGTTGCCAAAATATAGAACTACAACCATGAAAGACAGAAAAATAAAGAATGGTTATTTACCTTATCAAAAGGATTTATTTCCACCTCCTCTCCATGTGCCTTAAGCATCCACATCCACCAGTCAGTGCTCAACTTCTAATCCCCTAAACTCTGAGAGGTAGGCCTGTTTCACTGTTGTCTTTGGATGCTCATTACCTGGCACAACCCCTGGCACATGCTAGTAACTTAAGACATGTTTGCTGAACCGAATTAAACTAACCTGATGCTGTCTGAGTGAGTCATAAATCTATTTCCTTTTGATCAGTTCTCTGAATTTTTTACTTATGGGATAATAATTTCTAGTTACTTATAATAATCTAGATGATGGCCTCTTTGAGGGTACTCCTTGTGTCTTCCCTTAACTCTCATCAGTCTAATGAAGCATCAGAAATAATAAGTTAAATAAGCTTATTGAATAATTATGAATTTTTAGTTCAATCCAAGATTTGAGAACTTTTTTTTTCTTCTCCAAAGAAGAAAAATTTTAGGAACTAGTACAGAATAAGAAAAATAAAAGAATATTCGCCCTATAAACCTGGCACAAACTTTCTTACAAAATGACAAACAACTTGGGGAAAAGTCAACACACAAAGACACAATGAATGAGGACTCGGAAGAGGAAGCTGCGTAGGAGCCCCTTAAGCTTCTGATGCTGCAGAGAGAACTGTATCTTCCGGTGAGGGCAACAAGCTGGTATTGCTGCCCAGTGGCGCCTGTCTCCCACTTGCTGCTGCTCCTGACTTTCCTTCTCCCTACTCCTCACTCTTTTTTTCTTCCTCTCCTCCTCTTCTTCCTTCCTCCCTCCTTTCCCTCATCTCCCCCTTCCTCTCTTTCAGACTCCAAGAGAGGGAGCTCTTTGCTGGCTCTGTTGTCTTGGAGTTTGACATCGGAGGATTGTGTCCGTAGGAAAATTGTGGCCAGTATGACTTTTCTGTACTTAAATTTTCTGAAGCCATGTGTTTCTAAGTTAACATCTTTGCTTTCTGAATGGAATTACTTGAGATTCTTTTTGAAAAATGTAAATTTCTGGATAGACTCTTCATAGGTTGACATTCAGCTATTTGTGGTATCATGGGCAAGCGTTGTGCCCAAGTCACAAGAAACTAAAGTTTGCATTGCTATATTTGAACATGTCTGGGTCATAACTATAATATGGGCAGTAAAGTATTTGGTAGGCATATGTGACCCCATTTTAATGGTTTCTATAGATTGTCAAAAAGGAGGGATTTTTATTTAATCAAGGAGGGTCAGTGCTATGTTAGTGACTATGAAGAGTTCTTCAAATATAAGGAAAAGCCAAGGAGTTTCCCAAGGGATTGTGACAATCCATTTGTGATCCTCAGAAAATATAAAAAAGAAAAAACCCTGTAAATCAATAGACTTGGCTTTCTTCCTGTTTACACTCTGGGCATGCATCATTTGTTTCCATTACTGGGTATGTTCAGCCTGATTCTTTGACCTGACATTCTGAAATTGCACTGGCTCATGTCCATAGAAGGAAGTTCATCTCCTCCCCTTCCATTGCAGGAGAGAGCAGAATATGTTCCTCTCCTTGATGCATCAAGTGGTATCAGCAGCCAGGGAGAATTATTGCAGATATTCCCTGATTAACAAAAGATGTGAAAGGAAATAGAAATCTGTGCTTTAAACAGCTCTTTCCTCAGGACTTGTGCTGTGTCATTCTTTGAGGTAGAGTTGGGTGAAGATTTGCAGACAGATGCTGCCAAATGAAGCTTTGTTTATATAGGAAAGATTTTGCACTTTCTGCGAATTGATTTTGTAAATGTGTGTATCTCTGTATCCTGGCCCTCTGACTCCATCGTGAATCTAAAGTCTTTTGCTTTCAAATGTTTCAAAACTGTGATCTACTGGTAAATAGCACACATTTACTTAATGCATTTCTGTATGCCATAGGAACAAGTCATTTGCAATTTTGTATCTGAGTACTTGTTGGGAAACTGAGGAAGATTCTTGCCAGCTCCTTGCATGACCACCGCATGACTTAACATATACTTAACTGAGAGTGCCAGGGGAAGCAGCAGAATTAATGAAGCATGTAGCCAGGTCAAAGAGCCCCTTATCTTAAGAGTCATAAAACTCCTTAAGGGAGGAGGTGTCAGTGTTCAAGGACTTGGCCAATCCTTGGGCACGTACATCCAAGTCAACAGCTGGAACTTTTGGCCAGAGTTCTTTCTTTGTTCTAACTGTCCTCTTCTCCCTGAAGTTGCATGTATAAAGGGACTGAGTGAGAGATGAATCTCTGGAGGTCTTTTGCTGCTTCTGCTCTCCCCAGCCAGGACCTTTGCCGAGTGCTCCCCTCTTTCAGCCTCCCCAGTTGCCAAAGTGTTGGAGCTCAGACTTGGCTGGTGAAGTATACTTTTTCTTTTTCTATTCTGTCTTAACTATTATCTACTGTTTATATGTATACACTTGCTAACTTGCACTGTTTGTAGTAATAAAATTTAATTGCGGGGGGAGGAGCCAAAATGGCGGAGTAGAAAGACTCACGTATGCTAGCTCTGAATCCACAGCCCATAAATTTCCTGTAAAAAGAACTTCCCACAAATTCTGGAGCAGTGAAACACGCGCAGAAACACACTGGAAGAGATTTCTGTTCCAGAGAGCCCTGGAAAGCCATCCCAAGGGATCCGTCACGGAGCCCTGCCCTGCGTTGCCCTGGCCGCGTGGCCCCAGAGGAGCAGATCCAAGCAGGCTTCAGGGACGGAATCTCCGGTGGCCACCAAGGTCCCTCTGCCCACAGGCGCTACAGGTCAGTGAGAGAGACTTCTGGGCTGGCCGGGAGGGGAGCGGGGTGTCTCCGTGACTTGGGCCCCCTTGGGAGGAAGCAGTGGAGGGAGCGGCAGAGGCAGCGGCAGAGGCACCAGAGGCCCAGAACTCCCAAGAAGGCAGGGGCTCAGGGCCATTACTGAAGATCTCTGCATAAAGCCCCTGAGGGAACTGAGCCTGGGAGGTGGCCCTGCCCCCACCTGCTCCATTACTGAAGGTCTCTGCATAAACCCCCTGAGGGAACTGAGCCTGGGAGGTGGCCCTGCCCCCACCCGAGCACCAGAACTTAAGCTCACATTGAATAGCAGCTGCTCCCGCTGCAGAAAGCCCTGAGGCTGGGAAGCAGCATTTGAATCTCAGACCCCAAGTACTAGCTGGGCAGATCTAGGCAGGGGCGGACAGGAATCTCAGAAGTCAAGTAACTGGCTGGGAAAATGCCCAGAAAAGGGAAGAAAAATAAGACCATGGAGAGCCACTTTCTTGGGGAAGAGATGTTCCTTCCTCCCATCATTTCTGATAAGGAAGTACAATGCTTGCCATCAGGGAAAGATGTGGAGGTCGGGGCCTCTCTATACCAGACATCCGAGGTGGATGTCCGGTGGGCTCAGGCCATGGAAGAGCTCAAAAAGGATTTTGAAAAGCAAGTTAGACAGGTGGAGGAAAAACTGGGAAGAGAAATGAGAGAGATGCAAGAAAAGCATGAAAAACAGGTCAATATCTTGGTAAAGGAGACCCAAAAAAATGCTGAAGAAAATAACACCTTAAAAAATAGGCTCACTCAATTGGCAAAAGAGGTTCAAAAAGCCAAGTAGGAGAAGAATGCTTTCAAAAGCAAAATTAGCCAAATGGAAAAAGAGGTTCAAAAGCTCACTGAAGCTAATAGTTCTCTCAAGATTAGAATGGAACAGATGGAGTCTAATGACTTTCTGAGATACCAAGAAATCATAAAACAAAACCAAAAGAATGAAAAAATGGAAGAGAATGTGAAATATCTCATTGGAAAAACAACTGACCTGTTAAATAGATCCAGGAGAGACAATTTAAAAATTATGGGACTACCTGAAAGCCATGATCAAAAAAAGAACCTAGACATCATCTTTCATGAAATTATCAAGGAAAACTGCCCTGATATTCTAGAACCAGAGGGCAAAATAAGTATTCAAGGAATCCACCGATCACTGCCTGAAAGAGATCCAAAAAGAGAAACTCCTAGGAATATTGTGGCCAAATTCCAGGATTCCCAAGTCAAGGAGAAAATATTGCAAGCAGCTAGAAAGACACAATTCCAGTGTTGTGGAAATACAATCAAGATAACACAAGATCTAGCAACTTCTACATTAAGGGATCGAAGGGCGTGGAATAGGATATTCCAGAAGTCAAAGGAACTAGGACTCAAACCAAGAATCACTTACCCAGCAAAACTGAGTATAATACTTCAGGGGAAAATATGGTCTTTCAATGAAACAGAGGACTTTCAAGCATTCTTGATGAAAAGACCAGAGCTGAAAAGAAAATTTGACTTTCAAACACAAGAATGAGAAGAAGCATAAAAAAGTAAACAGCAAAGAGAAGTCATAAGGGACTTAGCAAAGGTGAACTGTTTACATTCCTAAAGACAATATTTTTAACTCTTAAAAAGTTTCAGTATCTGGGTAGTTGGTGGGACCACACATCCACACGCACACACACATACACACATGCACACACATACAGAGACAGAGAGCACAGAGTGAATTGAATAGGATGGGACCATATCTTAAAAGAAATTAAGGTAAATGGTGAGAGAGAAATGTAGTGGGAGGAGAGAGGGTGAAATGGAAAGGGGTAAATTATATCTCATTTAAGAGGCAAGCAGGAGACCTATTAGTGGAGGGGAAAAGAGGAGAGCTGAGAAAAAAACATGAAGTTTACCCTCATCACATTAGACTAAAGGAAGGAGTAAAATGCACACTCATTTTGGTATGAAAACCTATCTTACAATATGGGAAAGTCGGGGAGGAGATAAGGAGGGTGGGGGGGATGATGGAAGGGAGGGCAATGGGAAGAGGGAGAAATTTAAAGTCAACACTCTTGGGGAGGGACAGGATCAAAAGACAGAGTAGAAACAATGGGGGGCAGGATAGGATGGAGGGATATACAGTTAGTCTTACACAACACGACTGTTATCGAAGTCATTTGCAAATGGCCTATACTGAATTGCCTGCCTTCCCAAAGGGAATTGGTGGGGAGGGAGGGATAGGGAGAATTTGGAACTCAAAGTTTTAGGAACAACTGTTTAGTATTGTTCTTGCTACTAGGAAATAAGAAATACAGTTAATGGGGAATAGAAAGTCATCTGGCCCTACAGGACAAAAGAGAAGATGGGGATAAGAGAAGGGAGGGATGACAGAAGAGAGGGCAGATTGGTGATAGGAAAAATTAGAATGCTCGGTGTATTGGGGTGGGGGGAGGGGATAAATGGGGAGAAAATTTGGAACCCAAAATTTTGTGAAAATGAATGTAAAAGTTAAATAAATGAATTTATATTAATAAAGAAATAAATAAAATAAAATTTAATTGCCTATCAAGTTTGTTTTAGTGCCTGTCATTGTATCTTAAGGTCTGAGCATTAAGTAAAAGTACTGCCCTGTCTACGTAATCCATTTTGATTACAGTACTGTAATTAGGGAAAACTAGAAAGGAATCAAGGATGCCCACAAGCTTCCTCTGAAACAAAAGCCCATCTTTTGAACACCAATATTATTCCAATGATTTCATGTGACTGTGCCACAATGTGTACAGCAGAAAATGAGACAAGGAATCAAATGTCTCAAGGTAAAAGGACCTTAGAGGCTACAGAGTCCAAACTCCTCCAACCTATGCTGCTGTTAAGGAAACAAAGGCCAGGAAATAAATAGTAAGTGACTTGTGCAGGGTCACACAGCAACCCAAGTATCTAAGACTGGATTTGAACTCATGCAGATGAGTTCCTAATCCCAAGTTCTATTCACTGTGCCATCTGGGTGCCCTAATACTTATTGAAAGCCTACTATGTGCCAGGCACCCTGCTAAGTGCCGGGAATACAAAGAGCAGACAAAGAGAGTCCCAGCCCTCAAGGGGTTTATAATCTAATTAGGGAAGAGAAGGAGGATTCAGTGTAGTGTGATAAAGGTATAATCTGGAAATGACAGCAATGTAAAGACAAAAGACCTTTTGTTTTTAAAATCATTTTTGAAAATCTCATTCATACCATGTGCCAATCTAGAAAAAAAACCTGCTTCTTGAAGGTTGACAGAGAAGGAAGAAGTATTGCAACCACCTAACTTTTTAATTGGTTGGTCAACAGCAATCACTGTGTCCACTGAGCTCACATCATCATTGTGTTAGGCTCTTTCCCCTGGCCTGGGATCCTGTCTGTAGTGACATCACTACCTTGCTGCAGACACATGATAAGCTTAATAAATGTTAATTAAGCCACAGTGCCTGGAAGGCCAAGCATCAACTGAGGGTCAGAGAGAACAGATGGGTAATGGAAGCTCTTCTGTGATCCAGCTGTGAGAGGAGACTAGGGGCTCTTAGCTCTGATGGGAACTTTCCTGCACCACAGGTTCTAGGCCAAAACAAAAGGAGATAAACCCGACCTTTGGTGCCCTCCTGCAGGGGCTCTCCACTACCTCCCTACTATTATTCCTGCCTCTCCTCTAGCAAAGGCAACTCCTCCAAAGACTCTTCCCCCATCCCATTTCCCTCCACCTACTTTAGGAGTCTATACCATCTTTAATTGTTGCTGTCAGGTGTTGAATCATCTATAAACTGATAAATTCTATTAACAAACATTTATTCAGCATCTTCTATACATAAAGTACTGGGAAACAGAAAGACAAAAATGTTCTGTGTTCTTAAAGATCTCAATGGGATAACCAAAGAATTTATTCATTAAACTTAAAGCATGAGCATCCCCACAACTGTGTAATTTTTTGTTTTTCAGATCTCAAAGGATGAAGCTATGATGGAATGTCAATGCTCATTTGATTTATTTAATATCACAGGCAGGGGCAGGAATGCCTTCAAATCACAATGAGGGGGCAACTGCGTATTAACATAGTTAATTAATGGTATTTTTTTTTTGTTTTATGTTTTCTCTCACAACATGACTGTTACGGATATGTTTTGCATGACTACACATATATAATCTATATGGAATTTTTTGCCTTATCATTGAGGTGGGGAGGAGGGAATGGAGAGAATTTGGAACTCAAAGTTTTAAAAATACATGTTAAAAATCGTTGTTTACATGTGACTGGGGAAAGATTAAATATTAAATAAATTTTTAAAAATGCAAGCATGGAGACAGTAAGAGAGCAACCAGGTTCCTCTGATGAGTTCAGGTTATTAGTCCCAAAGGAACTAGAGACCAGGATACTGAAAGCATTGACAGTTATAACTGCTAAGCCTCCATCAGTGATCAAAGTATGAAAATCAGTGCTAGAGGCACTGGAGAGACAGGTCAGACTAAAACACTCTGGGCAAACCTGCAAATTGGTCCGATCACTGTGGATATCAATTTGGCATTGTTCAAAGAAAAATGACAGATTTCCAAACTCTTTGACCCAGTGAAATTACTACTAGGCATATGCATAAGGAAGTAAAAGACTCAAAAATAAAGTTTGATTACCGTGATATGCTCTGGTCAGGCCCTGCTACAACCCCTACTGAAACCAGACTGTTGTATAGATGAGACTCCTTTCCCCAAGGGTTTTTAACTAGATAGGTTAAGTCAACCAAGTTTGTATAAATAAAAAGGCAGGGAGTGAATGTGGAGGAGACCAGAAGCAGGAAAAAAGCAAGATTCTAAAATAAATGCCTTAAGTCATGTGGATCCAATCCACTATTGCAAGAACAACCCCAGGTGTGACTGACCCCCTTTCGTGTAGCCCTAAAAGAAGGGAGGGGTCGTTGCTCCTCTATCTAGGCTATAATCTCACCTTTTACTGACTGCTATGATTGGGATCTGGGAGGGGTCTCATTGTGGGTAGAAGAGAGAGGAGTAGATCTATTGATTTTATCTTACTGGGTCTGTTGTTGCAAAACATATTTTTTGCCCTCTCACAGCTATGTCTTTAGTGGCTAAGGAAATTTGTTTTATTACATGCTTATGATTTCCCTATGTTATTCTCTACATGCCCCTTGTTTCTGTTGAGTCAATCATTTCCATCATCTTAATACCCAAGATTAGTTAAGCCTCCTCAGCCTCCTGGAGTGTTGTATATTATCATACATGAGTGTAAACATATATACATATGAAAAACACATATGTGTGTGTGTTTGTGTATAAATATGTGCAAAGCTACACTTTGTGATAGCAAAGAACTAGAAAAAATGAATCCCATTGACTAGAGAATGACTATAAAAAAGACTATGGAAAATGAATGTAACAAACTTACTGGACACTAAGAAATGAGAAATATGAGGAATTCAGAGAAACATGGGACAGTTTCTAGAAACTTCATATAAAGGGAAATAAGTGGAACCAAAAGAATAGGAAATACGACTGTCACAATGTGGGGGGTGGAGGGGGATGCAATCATTTCAAGGAAATAAATTGAAAACCAATGATAATTCTGCTTAACAGAAACAAGGCACCCTCTCTGGCTAATCAGAGTCCAGGTAAACACCCTAGTGGCATCTCACGAGCCTTAGGATTGCTGATCCATAGAATATCTTGAACCTGGGGAAGTCATCCCCCTGGGGGAATCCAATTTTGCAAGTGCATTTTGGGCTATGAGGGTAGCCTAAAGGTGCATTACGCATCCCTCTGATAAAATATTTTATGTTATTTTTCCTGTGCAATTCTTGGTTGGTAATACAGCAGTCTATTCATGCCTACCATCTTTTTCCTTTAGGTGCCCTGAAACTTTTCTTCTTTAGAGTATCATACAACCAATTCAAACTTTTGTGTCACATACTTACTAAAGTCCTAGAATTGGAATCTGGAAGGTATAACTTCAAATCCTGCCTTTGAGGTGGTGTGAACGTGGGCAAATTCCTTCACTTCTCAGTCTCAGCTTTGTGATTTGTAAAATAATTGTAAAAATGTAAATATTTGTAAAAATAATTTCTATAGTACCTACCTCACAGGGCTCATGGGAAGCTCAAATTTACAGATGTTACAAAAAATTTACAAACATGCAATTTAGAAACATTAGATGCCAGTTATTATAGAATAATACCACCTTAACAGCTATAGAGTCTTGATGCATATATCAAAAAGATGGATGAGATACTTTTGTTCAACAAATTTAATTAATACAGTCCAGAGAGATACAAAATAGGGAAATATATGGTCATTGAAGGTATTTGCAATCATTGTGGAGGACTTCTAACAAACAGTCCAAACAGAGAAGGGATTTCCTACACAAGGGGGGCTCTTTTTCCAAATAATATTTTATTTTTTCCAATTACATATAAAAATAATTTTTAATATTTTTTGTTTTTTTTTTAAATGGAAAGGGGACTCTTTCAGATGTCCTAATTTTAACTTACTGGGTCTGTTGTTGCAAAACATATTTGCAACTTTCAGATACTCCTGTTAAGAGATGATATTGGGCTCACTGAATCAAGGTGAAATTTAACTCTTATACTCAGGTTCAAAACTGAGCTTTGCAAGTACTACATACAGAGTAGTTAATCTGAAAAAAATACTGGGGATGTTAAAGGACCACAGATCACAATAGAATGATATGACTCATAAAAAAATGTGAATGTACCTGAATTGAGAGATACATCATATAGGTTGAGCAGAAAGGTGAGGTCATAGACAGAGCTTTGAGCCTGAAGTCAGGAAGACCTGAGTTCAAATCCAGCCTCAGACACTTGCAAGCTGTATGACCTTGGTAAGTCACTTTGCCTCAGTTTCCTCATCTGAAATGAGTATAATAATAGCACCTATTTGTGAAGGTTATTGTGAGTCTCAAATGAGATGATAATTATAAAGTATTTGACACAGAGCTTGGCAGATAGTAGGCAATATCTAAATGTTAGCTCTTCTCATTAGGAGTAGTAGAATCTGCCAATAAAACCAAGAATTCCTAAGAAAGAGAAAATAATCTATAAAAATATAAAATACTCATATCAGTTGAACACCAAAAAGAGATCTTAAATAATTCAATTTCAGAAAAGGAAACTGAATGAATTATAAACTACCAAATTAAAAATACCTAATACATATGCATCTCTTTAAGCAACACCAAAGCCCCAAGATACCACTGACCCCTGTTTTAACCATCATGTAGGACAAGGGACTCCACCTCAAGGGCTCATAGCCATTATTGCAAGATTATTGAATTTTATTCAGGGATTGATAAATCAGTATCACACAAAACACTTAAGAGATTGAACTACAAAATGTTTCCTAAAGAAATAAAGAACCATTTGTATAGCTGGAGTGCTCTTGTCTGTTTCATGCCAATATAGTAAAAATGACAGTACTATCTAAGTTAAGAAATCATCAAATAGATATTTTATATGACTATAACAAAATTTTTTATGACTATAACAATATTTATACAAAAAATAAAAAATCTAGAATATCAAGGGAAATAATGAAAAGAAGTAGGGATGAAGGGGACTCTGTTATGAATCAGCAATCCTCAAAACCTGGTATCAGTTTAAAATAGATCAATCAATGGAACAGAGAAGCAGAAACAATGGAACTCATTGATTCAGGGTTTGATAAACTGGAAAACATAAATTACTTTGGAAAGAACTCTCTATTTGATAAAGAATCTGAAAAAAAATATGTTCTACAATCCATTCTCAATGGATATGTGACTTTAATATTAAAGATCAAACCATTAAAAGTTTAGTAGATAAATCAAAATTGGTGTTGCTGACCTAGTCCCCTCTGATTGAATTCAGAGTCCCTGTAATTCTTATCAGGAAATTGCCCAGGCTGAATCCTAGCCAATCAATCACCAAATGTATGTTAGCTTACTATACAAATTTACCCTGTGCCAGACACTATGCTAAGCTGTGGGGATACAGGTATAATGGGGAGGCATGAGGAGGTCCCTGGAAACCACATCACTTACAAGGAATTGTATGTATTTTGCTCATCTTATGAGGCAAAGAGATATCACATAGTTTTTGAAATTCTAGTGAGACTTGAAGAGCCCTTGGGGAAAAAAAGAAAAAATAATAACTGAGAAAGAGCTGGAAAGAAAACTTCCTTACCCACACAGTGAAACGGATGAGAAGCAGCTAAAAATTGTGATCAGGCTTGCTCTGGCTCACTCCCTCTGCCACCCTTCTCCTCTCTTCTCTTCTCTTCCCTTTTCCCTTCTCCTCCTCCTCCTCCTCCTCTTCTTCTTCTTCTTTTCTCTCTCTCTCTCTCTCTCTCTCTCTCTCTCTCTCTCTCTCTCTCTCTCTCTCTCTCTCTCTCCATCTTCTCCTTCTGTATCTTTTCTCCCCTTGATTTTACCAACTCTTTTTCAACAACTCTCCAACCCCCACTCCCATCCCTTCCCTCAGCAGATGAACAAAAACTCATAGTTCCAGCAGTCTCACTCTACTCTAATGCAGAGAAAGTATTACACACTGAAAGGCAAAGATGCAAAAACAGTTCCTCCCCTCTAAATAAGGGACGTATAAGCTCCATTCCTTCTTTCCCCCTATGCAATTCTACCCTATGCTTCCATTGTACCTTCTGAAATTCCATTTATATTGTTAACAAACTACCCTTCATTTTAGATCTATTCTCGTCTTGGATATTTCTTTTTATCTATTTTGTATGTAACTTTGTGGGCCTGAGCTCTGTAATGACTAAGCTATATGTTAGCTCTTCCCTTCTTCACAGAGGAGCAGGATACAAATCTACACAACAACTAGCTGATTAGAAGGATTTCTGGGCCTCAAAGCTGCTTGACATACCAATGATCCTTTGGGAACTGAACTTTAGATGAATTTGGAGATGTCTACAGAGAGACTGGAGCAGCCTTGAATTCTAGTGAGCAGCAAACCTTGAGCAGCAGTTGCAGACTCTGGACCTTTCAGACTCCTTACTCCTTGGCTTATCCATTTACAGATGTCTTCTCTCTTAAGCCCCTCCCCACAAACTTCTAGAAACCATATTCTCTCTCCCCTACTTTTCCTCTCCCCTTTGAGCAAATGAAGAACTCTCTCTACCTCTTTGATCCCATGTAAGATATCCTCTCTGCCTCAAGTCTTTCTCTTGAACAATAAATGTGTTTAATTGATATATGACACTGTTTCATTTCAGTCCCCCTTCGTGGGGCTGGGAGTCATTTGTTAACAATTTTCTATTTACAATCTGTTCCTTCCAATATAAATTAAGTTTCTTGAGAGCAGGGACTGTTTCATTTCTGGTTTTGTATTCTCAGTAACTAGTAACAATCCTTAGAATCTAACAGGTACATAATAAAAACTTGTTGTTAAATTGAATAGGAGATTGTTTTTATTTTGTGGTAACTGCTCTCTTACCCTTACCACTCTGGTATATGCAGTTAGGCTGGAAAAAAAAAAATTGCTCCTTGTTTTCTAAGCTCCACCATGCCAGAGCTCCTCCTCACCCCAGGACTGCCTTTCAGGACTGAGACTCAGATCACGTGCTCTATTCCCCCAAGGTCTTTAGTTCAAGGTCTCCAAAAGTGGACACTGCTGCTGCAGTGGCTTCCACTGTGCTGGGACCAGGACTGAGAACAGGCAGCGCTCGCCTCTCACCCAAGTGAAAGATCTTTCTTACTGACCTTTAAAGCTGTCTTTGGCATTAGTGGGTTCAGAAATCTGGGAATCGCAGCTGCTGCTCATGAGTCCATGTCCTGAAGCTTGCTCCAGTCCTATCCATGCTACAGGGCCCGGACTGAACTGCACTCTGAGCCTGGTGCAATAGACCCTTCCTGTCAGCCTTCCAGGCTGTCTTGGGCTAGAAATCTGTTTCACTCTGTCATTTTGTGGCTTCTGCTGCTCTAGAATTTGTTTAGAGTCACTTTTTGCAGGTATTCTGTGGGTTATGGGGAAAGAGCTAGAGTAAGTTCATCTTTCTACTCTGCCATCTTGGCTCCACCACCACCATCACCACCCACTACTTTTTAAAGGGGCCTATTCATTGAATGGGCATTACCCCATGAGTACCTGAAAAGGCCTTAGTCTAAAAGGCCAAGGTCTCCCATTGCATTCTGGGCCATCTCCAGTCATCCTGATAAATGCTTGGTCCCTGGATCCAGATGGCTCAGGATGAGAAAGTGAGGCTGGTGACCTTGCAACAGCCCTCCCTCACTCAAAACAAAGTCAAATGATAGTCATGTCATCATTTCTCTGATGTCATGATCCTCTTCGAAAATAAAGGATGAAAACAACCTGTGAGTAGATGGAGCTACCTAAATGGGGACCCTGTCTCTCAACCTAGCCCTCTCTTCTTCCTTCTCCTCTCCAAAAAAAGGTAAATTTTGATGACCAGAAGCTGTCCAGTTAACTTGGGGTACACTGGCTAGATTTCCTTCCTTCCTTCCTTCCTTCCTTCCTTCCTTCCTTCCTTCCTTCCTTCCTTCCTTCCTTCCTTCCTTCCTTCCTTTCTTTCTTTCCCCTAAAACCTTAGACCCAGTGAGCTCTGAAGCCCATGGATTCAAAAACAATGTGTCCCTGCCCAACCTTCACTCAATGCCTGTTTTTGGACCCTCCTGGCTTGGAGTAAATGACAATACTAACAGTTTTTCTTCCAAACAATCCTGTGACTCCTGCCCCTTCCAGGGTGATTTATCTATTTAATTATTTTTTTTCTTTTCTGTTAAAAGGGCCATCCCCCTGACTACTTTTTAAAGAGGCCTGTTCACTGAATGGACATTACTATATTTTAAGTGAGTACCTGAAAGGCCAAGGTCTCCCATTGAATCCTGGGCCATCTCTTCTCATCCTGATGAATATCAGGTCACTGGACCCAGAGGGCTCAGGATGAGAAAGTGAGGCTGCTGACCTTGCACAGCCCTCTCTCACTCAAAACAAAGTCAAGTGCAAGTCATGTCTTCATTTCTCTGATGTCATGGTCTTCTTTGAAAACAAAGGAGAAGCACAGGCAGACTGGAGACAGGAAAGGTGGATTAGGAAACAAACACCCCCTATAAACTAAAAGATAAACACAAACACTTTCTTGGTTTATTAAAACTTGTTAGGTAATGGTCAAGCCTATGACTTGCACAGAAATTATGCCATTGTGATACTGATGTGGTCCAGGTTTTTATATGTTTATCTTCTGTGTATGGCAATGACTATAATAGATAAAAGAAAACAACACTAGAAGGTGGTAAAATTTCTGATTAATGATCATGACCAATCTCTGCCCACCAGCAAGACTGATGGGTGATAGAATCCTACTAAAGCAGCCCTAGATTCAACACTCTCACTTCATTACAGGCCCACTGTACCTACCAGCTCTGGCACCCATCTCCTAACTTTTCCATGTAGACCTCACTGCTCAGTAGAATGACAGGTGTGTCCATGAGCTCATAGCTCTCACAAAGACAGCAGGTATGGGAACCCAGCCATTGCCTGTACCTAGGCACTGCCCCCACACCCTTCATCATATTTCCCACAGACACAGCAGATGTGTCCATGCATTCAACCACAACCACAACCATCTAGTCCTAGACAGGGTCACAATACTTGAACCAATCAGAAAGCAGCAGCACCAGGATGCCCAATCAGGATGTGGACCCCAAAACAATAGAAGGGACTTTTCCTAAGTAGGCACCCTGCAGTAACAGTAAAGAGCTGATTTAGAGTGAACTTATAATTAGAGAGGCTTATTATAACATCATTATTATAAAAACATGCCTCCCTAAATAAATTTCTTTGTTTGTATTGTGGGTTATCACATGGGCACTTACATTATGGCTAGAACCCCTTCTCCATTGCCCAATCCCTTAACACACTCCTCCTGCATTTTTAATATTAATCATATTCTTATATTCTATGTAAATTGTGATTGGGTAGTTAGCACCTTTGCTCTATAAAAATCCATCTTGCTTTCTCTGAAGTTTTTGGTTGCTCTTGAAACTTAACCCAAGTCTTCAGAGGCATTAATCTCAATAAATGCCTATACTTGGATGAGAGGTGGTCTGATTGAATTCTTTGATATGTTTCCATTACAACATATCATGAAACACCAACAGTTTTTGGTGTCCCACAGTAGAAACCTCAACAATGGGGAAACACACCTCCCACCTCTCAGTGGGGATGAGGAATATAGTATATACTGTCAAACATACTTAACTGCTTTAATTTTTGATACAAGGGAAGGGAGTTTACAAGGGAAAGTGGGTGCTTCATGAAAACAAATAAGAAATAAAGCTTAAAAAAGTATTTAAATTAAATTACATCTTAATGTAATTTAAATAATTTAAACTTTCAATTAAAATTAATTAAATTTCATTAATGACAATTAAATTTAAATGAAATAATTTAAAAATTATTTAAATTCAATTTTATTTAATTTTCAGTTCCAAATTCTCTCCCTTTCTCCACCCCCTCCCCCACCCATTTTGTAGGCAAGAACTACAACATCTTATACTTATGAAGTCATGCAAAACATATTTCCACATCAGCCATGTTCCAGAAGAAAAACAATATCTGAGTTCACCAATTTTCTGTCTGCAGATGGATAGCATTTTTCATCAAGAGTCCTTTTGGAGTCAGGTGGATCATTGGATGGATCAGAGTTACTAAATCTTTTACCACTGGTTTTCTTTACAATAAAACATTTAAAATAACATTTTCTATTTATATTTCCAAGATAACAATAATTTGATCCTAATTTCATCATGAACATTTCAATTTCCCAAGGGAATCATAAAACCTGTAATCATGTTCATCTAATGATGTAAATACAGAATTTACACTAGGGATGAGGAAGAAGAAAAGTAGGGTACTGGGAGGGAAAAATGAGAAAGCTATGAGCAGTTAGTCCAGCATAGTACAGGTGATCAGGGGATCCTTGATCAATGTGATGAGTCTCCCAATCAATTTGATGATATGATTAGTTTTGAAAATTTTCTTGAAGGGCACCTCCCACAGCTCAAAAAGGAGTGATGCCAGTTAGTGTGCTTATTTCTCTCTGAGCACAAAGAATGGAAGCCTTAATTGGACAGAATTTTAGCTGGGGAGAATCCAGGAGGTAAAGATGAAAAAGAGAAGTTCACATACAGTGGAGAACCAGTGAAAATGTTTCAAATTGGGAGGAATATCTTTTGTGAACAACTGCAAAAAAGCCAGTGTCCCTGGGTAACAAAGTATATAGGGGAGCGGGAGGTAGGGGGAGTATGGTATAAGAAGACTGAAAAGATAAGAAGGGGTAAGATTCAAAAGAACTTTAAGTGATGATCAGAGGATTTTTATATTTGATCCTGTGGTGATAGATAACCCCTAAAATTTATTGAATAGAGAAGTTAACATGGTGACATTGCACAAGGACCCAAGGACATGGTAAAATCTATGCTTGAAAAGAGAGATAATTTTGATAGTTGAGTGGAAGACAGACTGGTCCAGTAACAATTTCTATTTTTTTTAATTTTTTAAAAATTTTTCAGTTTTAATACACTCCATATTCACATAAAACAATTCCAACTTTTGGTCAGGTAATACTTCTTTTTAAAGCATTTACAATATAGACCACAAAAGAATTTTTTTTAAACATTAACCAACTGAGACACAAATAATATTTATGTATGCTAACTTCACAAGCCTAATTGTCTCCACAGTATTACTAAGAATTAAACGACCCTAACTTACTGTTGGCCTAAAGTCCTAAGACTAATATCTCAATTCTAGACTTAACCTCGGATGTTCCCCTACCGACAATCTATAATTTAATAGATCTGGTATTAAGCTTACAAATCTTTTGACTATAGGAAATTGCCACCAAGAGTAGGGACAATTGCAGGGAACCAATATCTCCCCCACTTCATGTCAATTCCAGGTAGGAGTAGATTGTCAACTTGCATCCAGTCAGGCTTAACATCTGCCAGGTGTCAGTGGGGAAATTGAGTCAGCCCAGGCTGAACAGCTGCTCTCCTCATGAGATCACCTTTTGCATTTCATACCAGCATCTCACAGGCTTACTGGCATCATGATTTGGAGGCTCAGACCACCTTTCTTGCTATCCATATCTGGAATTAGACTGAGAAGAACAGTCACTTAATAGTCCCATAGCATCTTAAAATAGCAAGTTCCAATAACCAGGTTTCAAATATGACTATAATTTCACTTTGGCTAAGCAACATCTTTAGTGGCTTACATACCTTTCTATATATGTTCTAATTCCTGATTAAATAGCAATCATAATCAAATTTACATTAACTTTTACATGAATGCCAAATTTTACCTGAGGTTACCTGCCTCTAGGAAATTTAGACTGAAATTCTTTTCCCCAAACTAAAAATGTCATTGATTTATTCTCAGTAATTAATTCAGTCAATTGCTTTAATATTAATTGCTTTCATATCACTTTGTAACATGTCCAACTTTTCTCCCCATCACTCCCCTTCTTCCACTTCCTAATTCTTATTCCACATTTTTATTACCACTTCCCTCAGTGAGCCCTCCCTTCTATTACACCCCACCTTTCCCTTATCCCCATCTCTCTTTTCTTGTAGGGCAAGATAAATTTCTATACCCCATTTCCTGTATTTCTTATTTCTTGGTTATAGTCAATAAAATTCTCAGTATTCGTTACTAATTCATTGAATTCCAACTTCTCTCCCGCCCTTCCTTCCTATCCATCCCCACTGAGAAGGCAAGTAATTCAATACAGACTAAATATGTGTCATTTTGCAAAAGATTTACATAATAATCATGTTGTGTAATACTAACTATATTGCCCTCTATCTTACTCTATTCCCCCTTAGTTTTTTTATTTTTTTATTCCCTCATATGACCTTGTCCCTTCCCAAAAGTGTTTATTTTGTTACTCCTTTCTCCCATTTTCCCTCCCTTCTATCATTCCCCTCACCCCACTTGTCATCTCCCCCCTACTTTCTTGTAGTGTAAGATATTTTCATATCAAATTTAATGAGCATGTTATTCCCTCCTTCAGCCATATGCAGAGAGAGTAACTTCACTTTTCTCCTCTCCCCTTCTCCCTTTTCTCCTCCATTGAACAAGATTTGTCTTTATCTCTTTTATGAGTTATAGCCTGCCCCATTCCATTTCTCCCTTTCTCCTCCCAATATTTTCCTCCCTCACTCCTTAATTTTTATTTTTTTTATGTATGTGGATATCATCTCTTTGATTCACCATAATCTGAACTCTCTGTCTATATATGTGCGTGTGTATGCATGTGTATATACAATCCCTCCACCTACCCAAATATTGCGAAAAGATTCAAGAGTTATAAATATTTTCTTTCCATGTAGGAAAGTAAATAGTTTAGCTTTAGAAAATCTTTTATGATTTCTCTTTCCTGTTTACCTTTTCATGCTTCTCTTGATTCTTATGTTGGAAAGTCAAATTTTCTATACAGTTCTGATCTTTTCATCAATATGAATGCTTCAAAGACCTGTAAATCATTGAATGACCATTTATTCCCTTGAAATATTATACTCAGTTTTGCTGGGTAGATGATTCTTGGTTTTAATCCCAGTTCCTTTGACTTCTGTAATATCCTATTCCAAGCCCTTTGATCCCTCAGTGTTGAAGCTGCCAGATCCTGTATTATCCTCATTGCATTTCCACAATACTCAAATTGTTTCTTTCTAGGTGCTTGCAGTATTTTCTCTTTGATCTGGGAACTTTGAAATTTGGCTACAATATTCGAAGGAGTTTTACTTCGGGGATCTCTTTTGGGAGGTGAATGGTAAATTCTTTCAATATTCATTTTACCCTCTGGTTCAAGAAAATCAGGGCAGTTTTCCTTGCTAATTTCATGGAAGATAATGTCTAGGCTCTTTTTTTGATCATGGCTTTCAGGTAGTCCCATAATTTTTAAATTATTTCTCCTCGATCTATTTTCCAGGTCAGTTGTTTTTCCAATGAGATGTTTCACATTATCTTCTATTTTTCAAACTTTTTTAACTGCTTGGTTTATCTCACAGTCATTCATTTCCCTGAACTCAATTCTCTCTTTCAACGAATTATTTTGTTCAGTGAGCTTTTGAACCTTCTCTTCCATTTGGCTAATTCTGCTTTTTAAAACCTCCTTCTCCTCATTGGCTTTTTGGACCTCTTTTTCCAATTGAGTTAGCCTCTTTTTAAAGTTGTTATTTTCCTCAGCAATTTTTTGGTTCTCTTTTAGTAAGCTGCTAACTCATTTGTCTAGCTCTTTTATTGCCTGAGCTTAGTTTAAGTTCCCTTTGGAGGCCCTGGAGGCAGAGGCCTTGACTTCTTCTGACAGTGTGCCTTGTTCTTCCTCATCTGAAAGGATGGGAGAAGACACCTAAGAAATAACCTTCTATGGTCTTATTTTTTCCCCTTTTTTGGGCATTTTCCCAACCAATTACTTGACTTCTGAGTTTCCTCTTCACCACAACCTCACCTCCAGTTCAGCCAAGCCAGCACTGGGGGCTGAGATTCAGATGAGCTGCTCCAATCCCCAGGGGCAGGGCTGCTATTTAGTGTGATATTAAGATCAGCTGCTCAGGTGGAGGCAGGGCTGCCACACAGGGCTCAGTTCCCTCAGGGGCTTTTTGATGAGATCTTCAACAATGGATGCGAGCTGCTGCCTGCCTTGGGAGCCCCGTTCCACTGCTGCTTCCACTGCTGCCACCTGAGGAGGCCTGAGTTACAGGGACACTCTGCCCCCTTCTCAGCCAGCTGAAAAAGTCCTCTCACTGACCTTTAGTGCATGTGGGTTGAGGGATGTGCGCTGCCTCTGGAGATTCTGTCCCTGAAGCTTGCTTGGTCCTACTCCTGCTGGTGTTGGGCAACCAAGGCTGGGCTGAGCTGTGATCTGCATCCAGTGAGACAGACCTTTGCCATCAGTTGTTCAGGTCACTCTGGGCTAGAAATCTCCTCCACTCCATTTTTCTGTGGCTTCTGCTGCTCTAGTATTTATTGAGAGTCCTTTCTTACAGGTATTTTATGGGCTGTGGGGGAAGAGCTAGTGTATATGCATCTTTCTACTCTGACATCTTAACTCTGCCCCTCCAGTAACAATTTCAATGTGAATAGCCATGAATTGCTGGCTTTAAATCCATCTATCTCTCATCCACCCCTCAGTTGGCCAGTAGTAGTCATAACAGGTCCATTCTAAGAAATCTCTATTAATCTGACTCACTCTTGGACAGAAAGCTTACCCCTTAGTCTCTCTTTCTCTTCCTTCTTCTTGGTAGATTTTTTTTAATTAGCACAATGAAGTCAGCAGTTATAATAAGTTTGAGTTCCTATTCTTAAGTTTTCTGACCTTGTGGTGGTTCAGAAAATGGCCACAGGACACTTTTGTTATTTTAAATGGGACCATGATACCATCATTGAATTTTCAGAATAACTTAGTTCTGCCCTATGTCTATGCAATTCCCAACCTCCAGATATTTGGGGAGGTATTTGTGTTTCTAGATTCTTTCTTTTAGATCTGATCAGTCAGGAGTTCCTTAATGTGTCTCCTGAAGTTATAGGGATCTCTTCCCAATATATACAAACCCTGACATGACAGAAGTAGCTCTGGGAAATCTCTGGCAAAGGCTGGGCACAAAGGAGGAGGCAGGACCTGGAAAGGAGTAGGGCAGAGCTGTGGGTCACAAAAGTTGCAGCTACAGTGCCATGAATTTGTGGAGGGGAGGCAGTTAGAAGGGGAGGGGGATTCAATTTGCTTTTTAAAAAATATTTATTTATTTTTAGTTTTCAAAATTCAGTTCCATAAGATTTTGAGTTTTCTATTTTCTCCCCTTCCCTCCCCTTCCCCTACCCCAAGACAACAAGCTGATATGGGCTCTACATATACATTCCCATTAAACATATTTTCACATTAGTCAGGTTGTATAGAAGAATTATATCAAATGGGAGAAACTATGAGAAAGAAAGATGAAACAAAAGGAAAGAAAGAAAACTGTTGGCTTCACTCTGCCTTCAGACTCCATAGTTCTTTCTCAGAGTGTGGATGGCATTTTCCATTGTGAGTCATTTGGAATTGTTTTAGGTCCTTGCACTGTTGAGAAGAGCTAAGTCTATCAAAAAGAGTCATTACTGACTATGCCTGTTACTGTGTACAATGATCACCTGGTTCTGCTCACTTCACTCAGCATCAGTTCATATAAATCTTTCACATTTTTCTGAGGTCTGCCTGCTCATCATTTCTTATAGCACAATAGTATTGCATTGCATTTATATACCACAACTTGTTCACTCATTCCCCAATTGATGGGCATCCCCTTTATTTGCAATTCTTGGCCACCACAGAAAGAGCTGATAGTTTGCATTTTGATAGAGATTTTTGAAGAACTAACAAACATTTTTTTTAAGTGACACATTTTTTTATGTAGAAGCTCTTTCTTTGTTGGGGGTTATTTATGTTTTATTGCTTGTTTTCAATTCTCAAATTTTCTTTTAGCTATTGCTAATTTCAGTAGTTTTGAGGGCACAGAAGTAATTTGGGTGTGCTGACTTCTGGAATTGTTTCCCAGATATTACTCCAGGTAGTCCCTGTTTGTTGTCAATATTATATTTTTCAAAGTATTTTCCATTATTTTCTGGAGATGTAAAGAGCTAATCCAGACTAGCTTGGCTCCATAGCCTAACTGGTGACAGCATGAAAGTATTGTTATGCAATATGTATATTGCTGAATTTAATGGGCTATGTGTTTATAAGCAAGTTATGAAAACCTTGTATATGCATCATTGTGTAATATATGCTGATATGTAAATAAGTTACTGAGATTGTTTTCATGGTTTTGAGTTCATGTGTTGCTTTCAAGTTTTGCTATGTACCTTTTATTTGTTGTATAGAGCCTTGTTTTCTCATATTATGAATTTTTTGCTTGCATTACTGATGCAGTATTGATGTCACACATGGTGCAATCTCTTTAAAAAAGATGGGAGTTGAAATAGTGTAATTGTATTGTGGTATATTTGGTATGAAAAAAAGAAAAAGTCTAGAGGTCTCCTAATATTTGGGAAAGACTTAGTCAGTCAACAGGTATTTCTTATATTCTTACTATGTGCCAGGAGCTAGTAAGTTCTAAGGATACAAAGAAAGCCCCTGCTCTCCAGGGAGCTACATCCTAGTCAGTGAGATAGCATGTAAACAACTAGGAAGATACAGAAATGGTTGGTGAAGGATCTGAAAGGGAAGCCACTAGCATCTAGAAGTCCTCCTGCATGTACAAAGTGGATTTTGAGCTGAGTGTAGAAAGAAGTCAAGGAAAATAAGTGTTGGTTGTGATGGAACAGAGCGTTTCAAGCATGGGAGATAAGCAACTGCAAGTAAAGCTAATGTAGCTGGATCATGGAGTGCATGGAAGGGAGTTGAGTATACATGGAAAGGGAGGAAAGATCCAGTTTATGAGGAACATTAAATGCAATGACCCTAGAGGGGATGGGAAGGCACTGGAACTCATTGAACAGGAAGATGATATGGTCAGACCTGTGCTTTAGACAAAAAAAACAAAATCCCCCTTTGGCAGCTGGGAGGAGGGTGGGTTGAAGTAGAAAGAGATGAGGGAAGAAGACAAATTAAAAGATTGTTGCAATAGACCTGAGGAGAGAAGCTGAGCACCTGAACTAGGGATGTGGCTATGAGTGGGGAGAAGGGGTTGCATATACAAGAAGTGTTATGAAGGTAGACACAAGATACAGTGTCAGAGAAGAACAGTCATTTTAAGAATATTGAACAGGAATGTGAAAATTGCATAGTTAAAGTCATTAATGTAAAGGCAAGAGAGACAACAAAAGAGGTTATTGTGAGTTTACATGAGACATATGACTATGGATGCCTCTCTGAGGAGCAGTATTTAGAAACCAAATATCTTATTTTTGGCTGCTAGGTGGTGCAGTGGAAAGAACACTGGACCTAGAGTCAGGAAGGCTCATCTTCATGGGTTCAAATCTGGTCTCAGATACTTACAACTTGTGTGACCCTGAGCAAGTCACTTAACAGTTTGCCTCAGTTTCCTCATCTGTAAAATGGGTTGGGGAAGGAAATATCTCTGCCCATATCTCTGCCAACAAAACCCTAAATGGTATCATGAAGAGTCAGACATGATTTAAAAATGACTTAATAACCATGCTTAACATTACACTAAGACTTTTGACACAACAGGTATAATAGTCTACCATCTAAAAAAGAGTTTCTCACACAAAAAAGTGATATCAAAAAGGAATTTTTCTCACAGAAACTAGATGTCACAATTGAGTCTGAAAATGTCACTCTGTCTGTGGTTAAGATGAAGGCCACATTCTATGTGTGATCTGAAATCACAAAAACCCAAGGTTAGCATTTTCTCTGCCCAAGAATTATCTTTCCCCAGGATAGAGTCTCAAGTGGGACAGATAACAGTGAGAATAAAACAACTGAAGGTGCCTGAGGCAGAAGGCAGGTTGACTGAGAGCTTCAAAAAGAAAGCCTCAATGAGAGTCGATCACCTCCTTGGTGCTCACCCAGACACCAGCTGGGGCCAATGCGTGCCAAGCTTTGGCTGCACGTTTGAAGAAGATGGGTCAGTACTGGAACATGATGCTGACTTTGTGTCTAATACTGTGACATAAGGGTGATAAGGTCAGGGGAGAGGGTACTCAGGGTAAAGAGGTGGCTGCTGGGATTGATGCTGAGAGGTGGAAGAGCTCCTGAGAAAGCCGCGGTTGGTCAGCCTCCATTTTCAGAGAGGACTGATGACATCACAAGGTGATAGCTTGTGATTGGATTTAACTAAAACTCTGACTACACAGATTTTTGTCATTGTTGTGTTTGTCCTTCGTTCTTGAAGAGGACCATGACATCAAGATGATGACGTGACTTGCAGTTGACTTTGATTTGAGTGAGGGAGGGCTGTGCAGGGCCACCAACCTCACTTTCTCCTCCTGAGCCATCTGGGTCCAGTGACCAGATATTCATCAGGATGGTAGGGATGCTTTAGTCTCAGCATGGAAGGGCTGGAGATTCTGGTTTCTCTTCCTCTTCATCCTTCCTTGCTGAATAACCCAGATATCCAGTCCTTTACCTTCACTTTAAACAGCAAATAAATAGACCCTCATACCCAGCTCCTGCATTTCTCATTTTTATTTGACAGAAATAGTCACTCTCTTGTACACATTAAAAAAAAAACAAAATACCTTTAATAAATGTGAAGAGAAGTTGGGAGGAACGGCCCATGGCCCATCTCAGGGGGCTGGGAGGGAGGGCAGCACAGGGAGCTAACCAACTCATTTCAGTTAACCCTCTCCCTCACCCCACCCCAGGGTAGCTTGCCTATGATCCCTTCCAGCCAATCCTCAGCCCATGGTAAACTCAGGAGTCTGACAGGGGTAAGAGAACACCAGGTCCCTCCTGTCATTGTGAACTTAAGGTTGGGGAACCCCAAGCTGTACCTTTCACTTCCCATACCCCCCCACCCCAAACTCCCCAAAACCCATGAACCAAGAAAAAACTCACAGAGATCAACATTTCCCAGGAACAAAGAAAAAACGGAAAAGGTTGTTGACATGGGTCTTATGCATCCAGTCTCCTCTATGCAGGCAGAAAAGATTACTAACAATGTGTGGAGACAGATAGTTCAGAACTTAGGGCAGAGGTGGGGAACCTGTGGCCTTGAGGTCACATGCAGCCCTCTAGGGGCATCGCATCACTAGCTGATTCAGTTCAACAGAGCTCCCTTGCCTTTGAGTTGCAGCTGTAATGTGTCTGCTAGCCAAGAATGAGGAGGTGAAGCTAATCCTTGGTTTGTACTCAGGACACTAGGGAGTCAGGTATGTCAGTAGCTTGAGTCTTTCATGCCCTGAGGCGAAGGACATTTTAATACCTTTTAAGGAAAAGACTAACTTGCATAGGAGTAGGGAATTAGAATATTGATTCCAATATACCTCCTGTTAGCTGATTGAATGGCTATTTGCCAGTGCAGGGAAAGATCTTCCTTAAAGATACAGCGTGGATTCAGCTAAGCATATTTTTTAAGTGCTGGTAATATTACCAGTCTGACTACTAGTCAGAAGCCTCAGGGAGAGCCCCCAACTCCTCCTGAACTGGCTTTTCTATTCACCCTTAGTCCCTTGAACCAATTAAGTAACAATTTCAATGCTTTTTAAAGCATCGGATCTTAGGAAAAACCATGCTCAGCCTACAGAGGAGTGCTCTAGGAAATGTTCCTATCACAATCACAGGCTCAACCCATGTGAAAGAGAACTCACTGTCTTTCCCAGAAAACCCACTAGTCTTTCTGACTTTCCTATTTCTGTTGAGGATACCACCCCATCTTTCTAGACATCCAGGTTAGCAACCACGGAGTCATTCCTCACTCTCATAGCCAAAAGAGTTGATAATAATACAATACTAAGCATTTAGGTGCCTATATGGTAGAAAGATCCATTTAACATTATCTTTACCCAAGGCTGTAGAGAGATATTCAAGATGGCATCCTCCTCCTCCTCATCATCATCATCAACATATCATCTGACATGACTCTTGCCCCCAAGATAATTTCAGACATTTTTAGGAATGTCAAAGAGGGAAGGGATACCTTAAATAAAGCCTAGGGTAACCTTACAGAATTGAGCAACCGTATCTTCAAGAGATAGAGGGAGGAGATTGCCCTCAGGTCACTGTGAGGTCACATGGGAGGGAGGGAAAGGAAGACAATGTTCTTATCTAGGCAACCTCTGTTAGATTTCTGCTTAATACCCTTCATCCATTCACCTAAGGAAAGGTCCTTTTTCCTTTGGTTTAGATTTGTTCTCCAAATTTTCCAAGGAACTTTTCTTAGGTGTCTGGAAAGGTGTGTAAAGAAAAATATACTTTTTAAATATTTCTAGAGAAATTGAAAAGGCGCAGTGGCTAGATGGCTCAGTGGATAAAGCACTGGACCGGGAATCTAGAAGAACCAAGTCCAAATTTTGCCTCAGATCCTTACTAGCTACGTGACATAAGGCAAATGATCACATACCCGCTGCCTCACCTTCCTCATCTATAAAATGAGATGCCTGCACCTCCTTTCTAGTGAGGACAAAATGAGATAATATTTGAAAAGCACTTTGCAAACCTTAAAGCACTACATAAATGCTATTATATTATTCATAATAGTAGTATCAATTTCCATGCATAGTTAATAAATCTTACCCATTCTACCCACACATTTCTTGAGTCAATCCCCTTCTCTACTAATGGGACTACCAACCATCATTCAGTCTTTTGTTACCTCTCAAATAAACTACATCAAATAGCCTTCTATTTAGTCTCCCTGACACAAGTGTCTTTTTTTCTAACTACCAAAGTGATATTTCTAAAGCGCAGGCTTCACTAAGTCACTCCTCCTCCAAAAGCTCCATTGACGCCTTATAACCTCCTCTAAGATCAAATACAAAGTTCTCTGGTATTTTAAGAAAGTCCCTTACAATCTGACTCAAACATAAAGCTTAGTGGTGTGTCAGATTGCTTATAAGACTTGGAGGCAGGAAGACCTCACTTCATGATCATGGATAAGCTACTTATGTTCTCTCAGCCTTAGTTTCCTCATTTGTCAAATGGGGTTAAAACGGTGAGATTCAAATTAGATAAAACAAGTAAAGTGCTTTAGAACCATTCAAAATTGTTACTTTTAGCTATTACTACTGCTGCTGCTACTACTACTACTACTACCACTGCTACTACTACTACCACTACCACTACCACTACCACTACTACTACTACCACTACCACTACCACTACTACTACTACTACTACTACATTTTCAGGCTTACTATGCATTACTGTTCTTTTCATAGTCCACTAGCCAGGCAAAGTGACCTTACCTTTCCTTGTACACCATAACAGAACTCTCTTCTCAGGGCCTTTATATTGGCTCGCCGCCATTTCTAGAATTAATCAACAAGTATTGATTAAGTGCTTTCTGACTTTGGCAGACTGCAGAGCTTCTCTGATGATACCAAGCTCCTCATGGAAATGAAAGTCATTCTTTTCAATATCAACATTCTCCTAGTGTTACAGTATGCAGGGAGCAGGACATGGAATAACTGGGTCCAAAAATTTAAAAAGAAGTATCTCAAAGAGGGCAATAGAGAGGCACTGGGTGGGTTTGAGCAGTCTACTACATAAGACTAATGAGGAACTCTAAAGAAGAACAGGCTGAGAGAGGTCAATGAAGAAATGTAGAAGAAGAGTTGTCACAAGAAGAGTTGGTCACATGAGAAGGGAAAGAATGATGGGTGCTCAGAAAGTGAAAAGTATCCCGGAATATTTGGGAGACCTCTATTAAACTGCTGGGAAGATATCCACAAGCTGGGAAGGGATGGGTGGTGGCAGTATTCATCATTGGAGGGATCTCCCAAATGAGCCAGATGAGGATTCATTTCACTATCCTTCTTGACCTTCTCCCAGCATTTGACCCCCTGGAGCGGGGAGGGAGACTCATGATTGAATATGTATAATCTTATATCAAAGTGCTTACTGTCTAAGGGAGGGAGTAGGGGAGGGGAAGGAGGGAGAGAGAAAATTTGGAAGTCATAAAATTTTTAATGAATATTTAAAATTGTCTTTACTTACATGAACTGATACTGAGTGAAGTGAACAGAACCAGGAGAACATTGTGTACAGTAACAGTAACATTGTTCAGATGACCAGCTTTGATAGACTTGGCTCTTCTCTGCAACTCAAGGATCTAAGACAATTCCATAAGAAGCATGATACAAACTGTTATCCACATCCAGACAAAGAACTGTGGAATCTGAATGCAGAAAGAAGCAGACTATTTAAACTATTTCTTTTAATTTTTTTCTTTCTTGTGGTTTTCCTCTTTTGTTCCGATTCTTCTTTCACAACGTGAACTTTGGAGAGAACAGTTTCAGTTGGATGATGAGGTCTGGGGCCAGGTTGCTAGCAGTAAGAACTGATTGAGAGGAAAGGAAATGGAGGCACCAACTGTAGAGGGACTTCTCAAGTTGTTTAGCCACAAAAGGGTGGAGAGATAGAGAATGATAGCTAGCAGGAATCATGTGTAGGTGTTTTGAGGATAATGGAGACACAGGCACTTATGTGGACACTAGGAGAGGCAGCTAATAGACAGGGAGCAACTGAACATTAGTGAGAGAAGAGAGGTCTACTGGAAAAGGCAGCTCTCAGTACCAAAGTGTGACTTTCTCACCTCCATGCTTTGTCTACCTTTTTTTCTGCCTAGAATGCTGTCCTCACCACATGGCCAACTGAAACCCTCTCTCTACCACCGGACTCAATTCCAATGCCATCTCTACAAGGAAGCCCACCTCTGACCCAACCTGACACTCAAACCCCAACTTCACAAAGTGGTCAATTTGATTACATTTTATCTCTCATTAATTAGAGTATATTATGTTTTTTGCCCATAAGTATCATCCCCCTCCACAATTTAGTTCTCTGGGGGCTCAGGTCCCTACCTTGTAAATTTTCTGACAGAATCCTCATACAGAAATTCTCAGGATTTGGAGTGAGAGGGTCTGGGTTTGAATCATAGGGCTGCTATTTCCTGTTAGACCTTGGACAAGTCACTTAGACCTTGAGCCTAGATTTCTTCACACATAAAATGCAGGGCTGGAAGATCTCCAGCTCTATCTCTATGATTATTCTCTAAACTGTAGGCATTAATGAAATTGTTAATATAGAAGCGGTTTATCTGGGTCACCTGGGCCAAGCCACTGATCTCAGTCCTGCATGGCAACAAGTCTATTCGTCCCTCCCTCCCACCCACTTCCCAACTCTAACCCCCAGCCAAGCAGAGTCCCTTTAAGGAGAAGCCCTAACCCTTTTCACCCTCTATAAGCAAAGGAAGATAAAGTAGCCTCCGGAATCACCAAAGCCCTCCCTTCACCATCCCCCGTTCCTTTGCATCTCCATCCCTAAGGCAACAGCAAAACTCCACAGGTTGAAGACAAGGAAGCATCTTGTGCCGAGTCTCTGACCCACCAGTGGCCCCACCCCTTCATTCCTGCACAGCCAGTGGCTACTATGGGAGGTGGGACCAGGCAGGCTTAACCCTGGACATTCGCTTAAAAGAGGAGCCACGGGACCCGGGGCTGAGCAAGCTGCCTCCAGCACGCTTCGGCGGCGGGCTCTCTCCAGGTCCCGCCGCTGCTGACTCTCAGGTGAGGGCTGGGCGAGCCGCCACATCCAGGTCCGAGGGAGGGGCTCGGAAAGGGGCAAAGTCCTTAGGCTCCGGGGGACCCCTGGGATGGGAGGAGAGAAGCTTTGGAAGGGGAGGTTGAGGAAGAGTTTGTAGTTGCTGTTGCTGCTGGCAGATGCGACTGGGTGAACCGAACTCGGCGAGGGTGTGTGTCCGTGTGTCTAGGTGTCTGGGTGTGTCTGTGTGTCTGGGTGTGTCTGTGTTGTGTGAGTTCTACCTGAATGGGGGGTGGGGTCGGTTGACTTTAGATCTATGTATCCTTCCTCGGAGTCTCCGAAGGAAGGTTATTAGGAAGGCCAGATGTGGGAGCATCTGGAAAGCCCATTGCAGACTTTACAGAGCGTTAAAGGGATGTTTGCCTTTATTTGGATTATCACTACTCTTATGGAAGCGCACGGAGCTGAGCCCGCATCTTTTGCAGTCTGGGATGTGTTTTTGGCCTGCACTAAGTGGGAGAGGATCAGGAGGGGGGTCAGCTTTTGGATGGATTTGGAGATGAGGAGTAGCCAGCCCCGCGATGAACTGTGACTTCCTTCCCGGATCTAATCTGGGACTGTTCTTTCCTTTCTGTGGTTTCTTCATTCCTGATGACCTGGAGCGTTTCTGGATTTCCTCTGGTTGCAGACAATGCAGACATCCCTGGATGGGGGGCTAGGAGAGTATAAATGTATTTTCTTGAGTCTGTGTATCGGGTTCTGCCCCAGAGGAGGAGGAAAAGCTCTCCTCCCGGGCTGCTCCCCTGCAGTGCCCTGCAAACCCCTCACAGCACGTGTCCCGGAGCTGGGGGATGGGGATAGTGTTGGGAGTGGGGCTCGTGGTCTCCAGCCCAGTCCCTTCTGTCTGGTGTTGTTGCTGGTCCTGATTTACAGGGGCACCTCCAGCTGTCCTCCTTTCCCAGCGTGGATAGGTAGAGCTTGTTAGGAGAGAGGCAGACAAGAAGTTGTTTTGTATGCAGGTGTTTTAGGTGCCCAGAGTTTGTGTGACCTGGTTCCTTTATCCTTGTATTTGTAAAAGACGAATTTTCCCCTGCAGGGTCTTTAAATCTAAGGCTGAGAAGATCTGAAAATCTGGAGGTGGCCATCTCTCCGTGCTGCAGAAAAGGTTTTCCTCCTCTCCCCGTCCCTCCATCCACAGCAGACGGTAAAGCCTTACCTTTAGACTCTGTAAGATCATAGATTTAGACTTGTAAGGGACCTTAGGGAAACTGAGACCCTGAGTTGAAGTGACATGCCCATATATGTCCATATGGTAGTCAGTGGTAGTGATCTGGACTGAACATTAATGTCAAATCTGGCTCTTTTCTGGGCTAATATGTTGCTTGGTCATGCTCCTGAGAAATGGAGCTGGTTTGAGTACTGGAGAAGGGGCATTTGATGATTAGGTTTAGGGAGAAACTGAGAAATGTTGTAGTGGCTTAAAGAGAAACATTCATTTAGTACCTATTTTGTGCTAAGTGTTGGGGTTGTAAAGAGTCAAAAGACAGTCCCTGCCCTCAATATAGCAGTCATTTGCAGACTTTTGCTAGGATTCCTTACACACACACACATCACAAAAAACTGTGAGCACTTGCCCAAAATGTATGTACATTTATTTCTATAAATAATACATGTGCTACTATGCTATTAAACATAAATAGAAGTTCTTTAAAGTATAGGATAAAAATGAAATAATACGATCCTGGGGGCGATAGAAACACAGGAGTATAATAGAGATAAGAGCAAAATAGTCACTTTAGAATGATTTGGGCTGCTGTGAGAGGATAGAATGGAGCGGAGGAAGACTTGGGGCAGGGAGATGAATTAGAAAGCTCTTGAGAAGTTCATTGGGAAGGTGGTTAGTGCCTGAAATAGACTATTTTGAAGACAAATTGGAGAGATACTTTGGCAATTAACTGGATAGGTGGAGTGAGGGAGAGTTGATGGTATGAATGAGGTTGAGAACTTTGGAAGGAAGGTGGTATCCTTGAGAATAATAACTATCCTGGTTTGGAAGTATAATGGTTTGGAGGGGAAAGATAATATAATAAAACCTGCATATCCCATACCCTCCTACTGTATCTTGTGGGATGTATGGGAAGAAGATAGTCTTTTATTAGTCTCTGCTCTAGCTACAATCTTTCCTTTGTCCCATTTTCTGCTGCTTGGTAGTAGTTTCATCACAGCCACCTTCTGTCGGGGGAGGTTGGGAACATGAGAGAGAAGGTTGAGTAGGAGATTATTGGGGTAATTGTATTAGAGACAGGTCTTATAGGTTGACAGGGAGTGGGGTGTGACAACCTCAGCCTCTGAGTAATTAACTATAATGATAATAATAATTTTAAAAATAGCTAATGCTTTAAGATTTCTAAAGCACTTTACAATTATTATCTCATTTTACCCTTACAAGGACCTTGTGAGGTAGGTGCTGTTTTTATCCCTATTTTGCAGATAAAGATACTGAGGCTAAGAGTGGTTAAGTGATTTCCTTACAGCCCCACAACTACTACTAAATATCAGAGGTAGGATTTCAGCTCAGATCTTCCTCACCCTAGGTCCAGCACCTGTCCATGGTGCTACCTGCCTCTAAGCCACTGTGGTTCAGCTTCCATCTGGGGAGGCACAGTCATAAATTTAGGAGCACATTTCACCTTAGATGTCAGTTTTAATGATCGTACTATTAATATAAGCACTTAATTGAATATTGTTTTTCTACTGGGAAGATTTTATTTCCCCCACCCTCCCATATAAAGCTCCTAATAAAAGGAACTTGAATTTTTGGTTTGGCTTGATTTTTAATTGTACACATTTTGTATCTCTTTCTTTCTTTTTTTCCATTTAAGGTTGGGAACATGAATCTCTACCTGTGTTTAGCTTCCCTGTGCTTGGGGATAGCAGCTGCTGCTCCACAATTTGACCAGAATTTAGATGCTAAATGGGAACAATGGAAGTCACAGCACAGAAAGACCTATGGAGGGGTAACCTTTAAACTCCTTTTTAATCCCAACTGTGTTGAGTAGTACAACATGTCAAAGGTAGATTTATAAAATGGCCTTTCCCAAGAAACCAGTGGTTATCCAGACAAGAGCTTCATTTGTTCAAGATTGCTGCTTTTCCCACAGGCTAGAGAGCTTGGAAACCCTTCTGGGACAGCAATATTTGGATATGCTCACTATTCCAACTGGGTGTTAATCAAGTTATTCACAATGGATTTGGCCTGAGGACAGTTTCACTTGAATGTGTAATAATATAAGCAAAAGCTTATTGAACCTCACATTTTTGTCCTTGCTTCCAGAATGAAGAAGATAGTAGGAGGAGAGCAACATGGGAGAAGAATCTGAGAATGATTGAAATGCACAATCTGGAGTACAGCGCTGACAAACATAGTTTTCGCATGGAAATGAACAAGTTTGGAGATATGGTAGGTGTATTGTCACAATCTGATGTTAATATTGAGTTAGTTATCTTTTGATCCCAATGTACTTAATATAAACCACCTTTCTCTTCATTTTAGACCAATGAGGAATTCAGACAAGTGATGAATGGCCTTAGACATGACAGATTTCAAAGAAAAACCAAAGGAAATCTGCCTCATGAGCCTGTCTTTGAACAGCTCCCTGAATCTGTAGACTGGAGAACAGAAGGTTGTGTAACTCCTGTTAAGAATCAGGTATTAAAAGTTGCTTAGGCTTAATCCATAGGTAACTGAGATAAAATTCAGTGAAGCTTATGATTGATAAATAGAGATTATATCTCAGATCTGTGACTTGAGTCCATTTCCATATTTAAAACTGCTTAGGTCTGTCTTACAAAGATGACTAGGATTATCTTGGAAACTGACTAATGCTTTCTTTTGACTTTTGCAGGGTCCATGTGCTTCTTCCTGGGCATTTAGTGCAGCTGGGTCCCTGGAAGGTCAGTGGTTCCTTAAGACAGGCACACTTGTTTCACTGAGTGAACAGAATTTGGTTGACTGCGCTAAAGATGAGGTCAACCACGGCTGTGATGGTGGTTTGATGGATCATGCCTTTGAGTATGTGAAGAAAAATGGAGGCATGAATACAGAGGAATCCTATCCCTATCATGGAGTGGTAAATGTTATTGGATTTCTCCTCATTTTGAGTTAGCTGTATTTGAAAGGAAAGTCTCAGTTTGGGGGATAGGAATTGAGGAGGCCTGCAAAGACTGAAGACTTCAATTCCCCCCTGCCTAACTGAATAAAACTACAAGTGAATCCAAAATATACTATCACCTAAAATTAGCTGCCTTCACTATGTGTACAATCACTCCCTGAGTGGAAATCTTAGGAATATGTAGACTGTGTTGGCTTAGACACTTTATAGGTCATTTGGTCAGACATCTTCATTTTACAATGGCTTGTGCAAGATCGCAAACACAGTAATAAGTGGCAAAGTCTGGAATGGAACCCAGGCTGCCTGACTGTAAATCCATTCTGGCCTTTGTGCCCTATCCTTAGGCCTTCCTTACCCCTAGTTCCCACAAGTACCTCCTTAGGAGCAGGGAATGAAATGACAATGGAATCTAATATTGCATAATAGCTATTGACATTTACATCATCCTGAAGGTTTACAAAACATGTCATTCACTTAATCTCATTGGATCCTCAAACAGCCCAGTCTGTGGGAGATACTATCCTGATTTTTCTGATAGCCTCTCCACCTCGGTCTCATGATCACATAGGTTATAAGTGCAGAGCTAGAATCCAAACTTGATCTCATTGGGCTAAGCTACAATTAATAGCACTTAGAGTTGCTAATTACTTGGTTGTTTTATGCCAGTGCTTTCAAACCCAAGTAGAAATCAGGTCCACTGAACCATATATTAGAATCCATGGGGGATGCATGTTGACTTAGGAGTATGTGTAGGAATGTTACCAGCCTTCTGGTTTACACCATGCTGCCTTCTTTCAAAGTGACTTTCAAATAATCCTTCACCCACTCACATCCAGCTCTTTCCTTGAGCTATTCACCTGATAAATTGATGGGAGAGCATTACCAATAGAGTTATTAATTTTGTAACCATCAATTTTAAATACATCTGGGCAATACCACTGATAATATTAAACCAAACTTTTTACTTGTTTCATTTTAAAAGGATTATGAATGTTGGTATAACCCAAAAATCGCACTGGCTAATGTCACTGGATATGTGGACATCCCATCAGGACAGGAAAGTGCTCTTGCACAGGCTGTGGTAAATGTGGGCCCCATCTCTGTTGGTGTTGATGCAAGCCATGAATCCTTCCAGTTCTATGAGTCTGGTAAGTATTTGTTCTTTTTTATTTCTGTAATAATGCACTTAATCACATTATTGTCATTCAGTAGTTAGTATTTCTCAAATTAATTTTTCCCTTGAATATCCCAGGTGTTTATTATGAACCTGAATGCAGTAGTGAAGTGCTAGATCACGGCATGCTGGTTGTGGGCTATGGTGTTGATGAAGACACTGAAGAAAAATACTGGCTTGTCAAGAATAGGTAAAACAACGCCTTGCCTGAAGTATCAGTGACTTGTTTGGTTTTCATTTTGAATAAAGGAGGAGGAGGAAGAAGGGATGTGAAATGACCTGGGACCATGTGAAATGAAGAAGGGATGTTTGTGGGTTGAAGGACCCAGAGTAGATTGAGAGTCCCCCAGTGGTTCTTTGTAATTTCCATGACCACGGATGACTTGAAAACCAAAAGATTTCCTGTTACCTAGTTTATTGGACTATCCTGAAACAGTTATTATTAGAATGACTCATAAAGTGCTATAGTAAAAGGATTTCACTTGGAAAACCTGGAAGTCCTTATTATTAAGTGAATGATGGTCATGAATAGGGCAACTGGGTAGCCCAATAAATAGAGAGGCCTGGCCATGGAGTCAGAAGGACCTGTGTTCCCAGGGGATCTCTGACATTTCCTAGCTATGTCACCCTGGGCAAGTCACTTAACCTTGTTTACCTCAGTTTTCTCATCTGGAAAATGATCCAGGGATGGAAATGTCAACCCCCTGCCAAGAAAACCTAAAAATAGGGTCATGAAGCATTGGCCACAAGTAATCATCTACATGACCACAAAGTTATCACGACAAAATATTTTCATTGCTTTCTTACAGATCCACTTCATTTTCTGTCAGGATTATATGTCAGGATTTTGTGCCCCCAAAGTCAAAATGTATTTTTGAATGTAGCTCTGAAATTTTATACTTAACTTTCTTTTCAGCTGGGGTGAAGATTGGGGCAAGAATGGGTACATTTTAATGTCCAGAGACGAGGATAACCACTGTGGAATAGCGACATTAGCCAGCTATCCCATAGTATGATGTGACTGAAGGAAGATTGTTTCACAGAGAGATGGGACCTGATCTATATCAATATGGATCAAACACTTGAATCTCCCAGGATCCAAGTTGTAATATGAGTTTCTTCTGACGTTTTCTCCTTTGTGAAATGTAAACACTACTTTGTTATAAATAGCTTTTAATATTGCTTAATTCAAAAGCATATAAATTTTCATTTGATAATTATAGATATAAAGAGCTGTACCTTTTTCAATAAACCTTGATTGAGTATATATGAACTTTGGGAGAGCTAATTCACTTCAATGTGTTAAATTTTTAGCAGGAGAGAAGAAAGTTTCTAGTTTTTGGTCCTGGGTCAAGAGTCAAGCAGTGACTACAGATTGTTTCTGGGATAGAATCCAACATTTTGTACCCCACCTCATTACAACATACTGATTAAGGTGCAAATCTATAGCTCTGGGTGTGGCTTTGACATAACTTCAGTCTCTTGAAAAACAAAACATAGGAAAGTTATATGCCATTTTTCAGGAGTCATTGGTTATCAATGTACAGGTTTGTTCTTTGATTCTCAAATATTTAAGTTCAAAGAGTTTTTCAAGGTGACCTAACCATAATTTTATGAAGAAGGCTGCTATTAAACATGATGTTTTTGCATCTTTTCTTTCACCAACTTAAGGTCTTTGAGTAAAATGACAATTTTTTTTAAAGTTGGAATGGATCCCAGATGCCACACACTTAATACTGATGTGGTACTTTCAATGGTTGATAAAGTTCTTTTAAAAAATTTCTTGAATTCAGTTAATCAGTAAACATGAAGTATCTACTATGTGCCAGTCTAAGTGATGGGGTTATAAATAAGAAAAAAGACAGGCCCTGCCTTCAAGGAGCTTGCAATCTTAATTCGGAAAGACAAAACAAAAAGAAGGTGAAAAGGGGGTGGGAAGTGAGTCAGGGAAGGTACTCAGGTAGAAAAGCTAGAAGCCCCAAACTTGTGAACTCAGGTGAGAAATGAGGACATAGTGCTAACTCATTTGAGTCTTACCAGCCTGTGAGGCCAGCTAGGTAGTGCAGTAGATAGAGCACTGGGCCTAGAGTCAGGAGGACCTGCATTCTAATCCAGCCTCAGCTGTGTGACCCTGGCCAAGTCACCTAACCCTGTTTACCCTACTTTTTCATCTGTAAAATGAACAGGAGAAAGAAATGGCAAAGCAGTCCAGTATCTGCCAAGAGAAACCCAAATGGAGTCACAGAGAGTAGGATTGGACTGATAGGACTCAACAAAACCCTTGAGATACATACTGTTATCTCCATTTGACAGAGGGCAGCCGAAGCCAAGAGATGTTAAGAAAATGAGTTGACTAGGGTCACCTCACTAATAAAATATCCATTGTAGGATTTGAATTGGGTCTTCTCAACTTCAGGTCCAACCGTCAGTCATCATACCAAGCTAAGAAAGAGTAGTTAGTGGGATCAAAAGCCTTCTGCCATAAGGGAGGAAAGAGCAAATAGAGCGTCCTCAATTTTAGAGCTCCAAGAGTCCTTAGGAATGATCAGCTCCAATGTGGTGTTTTCCAAATGAGGAATCTCATTAGAGTCAATAGAGCCACTGCCCAAAGTCATTTGTCTGATGGGACAGGCCTTGGTTGACAGAAAGCTCCATAAGGAATCAGAGGCAATGAGCTCTTCAGTCCAGTCTTTGCTGTGCACTAAGGGGATTGACTGGACAAGTAACTAAATTTCCGGGCTTCAAGTCTCCTCATCTGCAAAGTGATGAAGGCATTAGACTGGACTACATCTAAGGTTCTTTTGAGCTCTAAACCTGTGATCCTAGGACTTCCAGTTAATTGTCTCTTTGCTTCTGTCACATAATGGACAAAAATACTATGGAAGAACTGGGAAAGTCAAGATTTAGAGTCTCAGTGAACTTAGTTTTCAGCTTGATTCTGCCATGTATGAGGTAGCAAGGTGGTACTGTGTCAAGGAGATTAGGCCTGGACTCAGGAAGACCTGAGTTCAAATCTAACCTCAGACACTTACTAGATATGTGACCCTAGGCAAGTCACTTAAGCCTGTTTGCCTCAGTTTCCTCAACTGTAAAATGGGGAAAACATCTTGCTAGGTCATCAAATGAGATTATATTTGCAAAGTGCTTAACAGTACCTGGCATATAGTGGGTACCATATAAATGTATATTCTGCCCCAAGTTAGAAGCAAATAGATGGTGCACTGTATAGAGTCTTTATCCTGAAATCAGGAAAATCTGGGTTCGAATCTAGCTTCAGACACTAGGTACATGAGACATCCTCTCTTTACCTGGGAGACAGCTAGGTGGTTCAGCAGATAGAATGCTGGGTCTTCAGTGAGGAAGAACTGAATTCAAATTCAATTCCAACAATTACTAGCTGCATGATTCTGGGCAAGTCACTGAACCTCCATTTGCCTTAATCATATGGAGAAGGAAATGGCAAACCACTTCAGTATCTATGCTAAGTAATCTTCATGGATGTCAATGCACCTCAACCCCACATCCTAGGCTGGGTCATTAGATAAGTAACCATGTCTCTGGACCTTCCATTTCTGTTAATCTCCAAAATGAGAGGAAAGACCGTATGATCTCTCAAGTTGCCTTCTGGCTCTAAATCTATCATCTTGTGCATCCTATGTTTAATATGTTCACTTATAACAGCAAGATTAAAATAGTTCCTTTGAAATGAGAATTCCAGAGAGTCTTCAGCAAGTCAAGATGGTGGAGTAAGCAGTAAATGTTCTTACTCTGCCTTAGCAAAATCTAAAAACCCAGAAAATCTTGCCCCAGGAAAATTCCTAGAAGACCTGAGTCAATAGAAAGATGGGGTATAGCAATCTTGTAGTCAGAGAAGACTGAGGGATGAACAGGAAAGTTCCTTCTTGCTTTGATAAAATGGGAAGACTGTAGGACAGGAGGTGTCCCAGCAAGCCAGCAACAAGCCCCATCTCAGCAAACCAAGGGGAGATCCTGAGCCCCAGGGTGGTGGAGTGGTCAAGCACCAAAACCAGGACTCCCCGAGTGCTTGCAAGGAAGAGGCAGGAGAACCAGTAGACTCCATATTGGAAAACCGCCATCTGCACCAGTAGGCAGGAATCCTCCAGAAGCTCATTCAGCCAGGCTTACTGAGAGCTTCAGAAAGAAAGCCTCAGTGGCAGTAAATCACCTCCTTGGTGCTCACCCAGACACCAGCAGGGACCAATGCGTGCCAAGCTTTGACTGCACATGTGAAGAACATGGGGCAGTACAGAAACGTGATGCTGACTTTGTGTCTAGTATTGTGACGTAAGGGTGATAAGGTCAGGTGAGTGGTGTAGAGGGTAAAGAGGTGCCTGCTGGGATTGATGCTGAGAGGTGGGAGAGGTCCTGAGAAAACTGTTGTTATGGTGGTCATTTGGCCTCCATTTTGGAAGAAGACCAGTGACACCACAGCTGGACTTGCTCATGATTTGGATTTAAGTAAAACTGACCACAAAGACTAGGAAAAGGCTCTTTTCATGTGTCTTATGCATCCAATCTCCTCTCTGCAGACAGAAAACTTGACTAACAATTCCTGAAGTGAGACAAACACTCCAGAACTTAGGGCAGGGGTGGGACACCTGCAACCTTGAGACTACATGTGGCCCTCTAGGGCCTCAAGCACAACCTGATTCATTCTGTGAAGTTTGGATTCAGTCAAATGACCGCACTGACAGACTTAGACAGTCCCTTATGGCCTCCAGGTCACAGGTTCCCCACTCCTGGGGAGTCAATCTACTATATAAAATTCCCCTTCAGTTGTTTTGAGAAGCTCTTCTCAAGTGTGGCCCCTAGAAGCAAAGTAGGGAACTACACCCCCAGGATGGAGCTGCAGGCTGTAATGGCATATCCAAGTTGGCTGCCAGTTCAGGTTCTTAGACCTGCTTTACTAGGAAAGAGGTCAACAGTCTTTTTTAATCTATTCTAATTATATTGACCAGTTCAGTGGAAAGATTAATAGTGAACTTCAGAGAAAATACAAACAGAAATTACAAGCAGAAACTACAAATAGAGAAATTAGTGCAGATCAACAGACAGATCCAACTGTCTGACCAAAGCAATATATACATGGTTACCATAGAGAGAAACACCAACATCTGGGTTTTCAAAGTCAGGGGACTCCTTAATGGCTACCCAGAGTCTCATCTGGCCAAATCACATGAACACTCTTGCAGTGAATGAGCCCCTAAGCAAAATGCTAACCTCAGAATATACAGAAAGTAAAAAGGCATCGCAGCCCACATGCTTCAGTGCCTAATTACCAAGAGATGTGGAAGTCTTCAAGCAAACAAGCTTCCCCTAATCATGCTTCCCTTATTGGGCTCCACCTGAGCCCTATTAATGGATGGGGAAGAACTCACATTAACATTGCACAGGCTCAAAAATAAATTGGTGAAGAGGGGACAGTGGATAGACCTTTTTGGAAAACTCAAGATGCTAGTGAATGCAGACCATAAAGAACTAGTACAAGAGTACTTCCATCAGGTAACAGACCCTCCACATCCACTGGTTATAATTATGGATAGAGAGTCATATTTATTTTGAATATATTAGAGTAAGAAATGCCATTGGTTGTACAAAAGCTGATGTCTTCTTTTCTAGCTTTGGGAAACTGAGGTGGTCCCAGGGAAGGAGATTACCTTGGATCCCCAAGAGTAGTCACAGTTACCATATCAATTTTTTATTTGATATTTTGGATATTATTATATTTGATATTATTTGATATTTTTATTCCACCTGGACTCAGAAGACTTCTGGTGATAGTAAAGATTGATTGAGAATGTAGATTGTAATGCTGCCCTGGACAGTGGTACTGTCACCATCATTTTCTAGTCTTTCTAGCACAAACATTTGAGAAAAAATGCCTTTAAAGTCTATAGACAGGAATTGAAGTTGGGGGATTGAATGATATCCCTTGGATATATCATAGTGAAGTTGAAATTCCCTAAGGAAGGTTTTGGGTTCAACAGAAAAGTGGACCCTGTGATTTTGCTAAGTTTAGACTTTCTAATATTCCCTCAATTGGAACTAGCTGATTCTTTTTGAAATCCTACCAGAATACTGCCAACAACAAGTTAGGGATCAACATGCATATTTTTGACTGTCCATGTAGACTATGCAAAGTCTCACAAGAGGACAGAGACAAGAGATGCCAATGACTATTTACAGGATCTCCTGAATGGACAGACCTCTGGGCTGAATTATCAGATATTTGACTTTGGTGAGTCCTTTGGGTTAGAAGCATGACAGAATTAGTTGAGGCAGAAAAATTAGCAAGAGGATTTGTTTGTACTCCCTGAGTGATCAGGATGTGGGATGTCTGTGATATAACCTACAAAATAGGGCTCCCTCACATATGATCATTCTGAGAAAGATCTGGGGAGATTTCTTTATGATGGAAAATCTCAGAAACCATTCCAAACACATCCTAGCATCTTCACAGAATCCAGCAATGCCTATGTATCATTAGTGGTGATACATAAGAAGAATGGGAAGATGTGAAGGTGAGGCATGCTTACCTAGTGACATATGTTTGGGAGTTTCAGGTGAAGGAAGCAAAGGAAATATTTACCATCACTACATTTGTTAATGGAGAGAAGCCTGTTAAAGTAATCATTGCCTTAGCTCAGAGGAATGAAGATAGAAACAAAAGAGATCTTCCACAAGGAAACAGAGATCATCTGAAAAAGCCTTGGTTAACTGATTTGTTAGTAACAGACCAACACAACCCTAGTCCCATCCCCCTTTTGAAGGTAGGAGAGGAAAGGGGTGATTGCCCAGCCATGGATGTCCTGTTGCTTTTCACAAAGACAAGACTCCTGTTTCCTTCAGATGTGGCGTGAAGAATTCCCGATCTATCTCCATCCATACCTGCAGGCTATCTAGCCCCTGTCACATGGCACCTGCTACTTATTCACACCTGTTCTGCAGTTGATAGCATTAGAGAGTTTCTTGGGGCAATGAGAAGTCCCAGAGTCACATAAACACCACATATCACAAGAGAGTCTTAAGCCTGGGTCTTACCAAGGCCATGAATGACTCTCTGTGCACTGCTCCACATTGCCACTCTATAGCCAAATACAGCCATCCCTTCCACATCATGATTTTTCCCATCTCAGTGTTGATATACCTCAGGTCACCATAATAAATTAAATGAGAGTTTTGGGGGAGTTTTGCAAAAGCTATAGACAACACATGAAGGTCAGTGATGGAAGAGAAAAAGCTTAGAAATGCAGAAATGTATACTACTGTATACTATCAACATTTTTATCTTTTAATGCCATAAACATACAAAATTTCTTTTAAGTTAAAATAAGTAAATATTTTGGGAAAAGAACAGGATAGACAGCACACAATACATCAAGGTTGGAAATGTAAAGATGTCTCATGGACCTACATATTGCTTATACCAAATGCTTAACCCAGATTCCATGATAAGATACTGCAAAATCTCGTAGAAGAAAAGAAAAAATTCAGACCTCTTCTTTGTTACAAAGGGAGGGCCAAAATTTTTTATTGGGAGGGCTCCATACCCCTAATCCCAATGATGTGGAAGGAATGACTATATGTATAAGCTAAAGACAAGATGATGTTGGAGTTAGGGTAGGAGGAAAGTACTAGGAGCTGTTCTGGGAGGATCAGTAAGGTCCTCATAAAGGAGATGATGCTTGAGTTAAGTTTCTGTTCTCCCATATTGTGACTTTCAGCCCTATTCAGCCTCCAGTTATGAGGATGAGATAGACGATCTTCAGTTATCTTCAAGAAACATGTTGTTCATGAGTTTCCCCTTTTATCTCTAGAAAACCAGATCTTTGACCCTGAATTTGAGTTTACTCTCAAAGCAGATCCTAAAAAATCTCCCTTGTCTTGTCTTCCAAAAGGCTAAATCCTGTGATCATGCTGCATGGAAAATGTCTCTTCCTGTAATGAGGAGGCAGGAATAATATAATCTTTGGGCTCCCTTCTCAGGCCATATTGGATGAGCACATGTGGCTTCTAGCTCTGGGATCCTTCCCCAGGGCTCCAGGTGTTATGATCAGTTGGGCTGAGAAGATCCATTTATGAATCTTCTTCTTGGGCCAAATGGATGAAAAGTGTGAGGACAAGCACATGTAGCTCCCATGGTATTTCTCCCCATCTTGGCTACAAAGATATCCTGAGAAACTTTGTTTGACTAAAAATCTAGTTAACTGTCTATAGGATTCTTTTTATCTACCAAGCTTATAACAAAATTAATTCAGGCTGGCATAGTCAGTTCTTGATGAAGACATCTTTACTCTCAGGATCATCATCCATCTTTCATAACACATTCTAGAAGTATTCCAGGAATCAAATCAAAATGTATACCATACCCTGTTTTCCTTTCTTTCAAAAAACTGTGACATTTTCTTTTCTCAAGTCCTGGACACTTCAATTCTCTCTCTATATATATAATGTCCCAATGACTCTCTCCATCCATCCTTCCTTGTAACAAAAAAGTAGTCAGACAAAATAAATCAATGTATCAGTTGTGTTTGAATATGTATGCCTCATTCTATACCCATTGACTCTTGACTGATAGGTAAAAGGAGTACTTTACGATGGAGTCTTCTGAAGCTATCATCTCAGCAATCACATCTGCCAATTGATTCAGTATCATAATATACAGTTTGTTGGGGTTTATCATCAGAGACAACTAAGTGTTCTATTACGCTCTTCTTCCTCCTCCTGGATTTCAACTCTATATTAACCATTTATTGTTCTGTTTTGCTGTGTTAGGGAAGCCAGTGGGGATGGAGATGGAGAGATTAGAAACCATGTCAAATCTGACAAAAAAAATTTAATGTCAATGAGGGCTAAAGTATGGGCAATGACTGAAATGATGAGAGTTATTTATTTTTTCCATCGTGTTATGCTTTTAAATTTTCTATTTTTAAAGGTTACTCTTTTATTTTTAAGACCTCTTATGAAATGACACAAAAAGGAAAACAGTCCATATCTGCCTCTAAATATCTAAGAATCTTGGATTGATAATGATACCTACCAATGAGAGCTGCTCCAAAGGGAAGCAGTGTGCCTCTGAGGTGGTAGACTCAGTCTTAATGGAGGTCTTCAAGCAGAAGAAAGAAGCTGACTGACCACATGTCAAGAACATGAAGAATGTTATAATGGGGATTCCTTTCCAAGGGTGGGTTAGATTAGTTAGTCACTGAGATCTCTTCCAGTTCTTCAACTCTGTTCCTGTGACATAAAAAGCATGTGAACAAAGCAGCTGAAACAAATGTAAGTAAACCTGGAAGCCAAGGAAAAGAATTTTCCAAGTACAGTTCTCATTCCCCATCTGAGTTGAGAGCAGAGATAAGTATGATCTATATTAAATGACTTGGACAAGAAAGATAAATAAGGAAGATGCTGCCTCTGGTCACAACTCTGTGTATTCTATAATTAAGTCATTTGAATCTTTCTTTTGGGTGGGTTGCAATATACTTCATTCAGTACTATAGAATTGTCCTTTGTGTACAACTGTTATCTTAAAATAATTTATAATATATTAACCATATTTCCAATGATTCCCCTTGGTAGAAGATTGGTTATTCAGCATTTCCAAATGGATTCCATGACTGTGTCATGAGTTAGAGGCCAAATATCTAACGGTAAAAATTTTCTGTAAAACTTTTTTGTTAACTCTCAGAAGACAAATTGGAATCAATAATGAAATTCTCTACTCTCATGCAAGTTAATTGAGTCTTTTCTGTTCTGGGTCCTCTTACTTTCTTTATCATTTTTTCTTAGTGTCTTCATTAGTTCCTAATTGCTATGCAGGTGACTCCTAGATCTATACACCCAGTTCTAGTCCCTCTCCTGAGCTTCAGTCCCACATCACCAACTTTCTCATGGATATTTTAAACTGAATATTCTGAAATACTTTGTAATAGGCCAGGCCAGGCCAGGTACCCGGGAATCAATATTGGAATGACATGACTTTGTTATAGTCTCGCTCTTCTGACCTAGACCTGACTCAGACCAGTCCCTTGGCAGTTAGTTCAAGTTTGACTTTAATATGAAATAAGACACTCAAAGGTCATTCAATAGTTAACAAAAGAAAAGCGCTTTGCAAACCTTAAAGCACTATATAGAGGCTATTTATTTTATTATTCATAATAGTAATATCAATATGCTTCCATAGTTAACAAATCTTATCCATTCTACCCACACATTTCTCAAGTCAGTCCCCTTCTCTCTACTAATGGGATTCCCAATCATAATTCAGTCCTTTGTTACCTCTCAAATAAACTACAGTAAATAGTCTTCTATTTGGTCTCCCTGACACAAGTCTGTTTTCTTCTAACTAAAGAAGTGATGTTTCTAAAGCACAGACCTGACCAAATCACTCTTCTCCTCAAAAAGCTCCATTGACTCATAATCCCTTCTAAGATCAAATACATACTTCTTTGTGTGCCTTTACAGTCTGGCTCAGATATAAAACTTAGTGGTGTGTCAGACAGAGTGGAAGACTCGGAGGCAGGAAGATCTCATTGTGTGAACATGGACAAGTTACTTAACTTCTCTAAGCCTCAGTTTCCTCATCTGTCAAATGGGGTCAAAATAGTGAGATTCAAATTAGACAATACAAGTAAAGTGCTTTACAATCATTAAAATTATATTAATTTTAGCCGTTATTATTATTACCTTTTCAGGTTTATAATGCCTTACTATTCCTCTTTTCATACCCCACTAAGCAGGCAAAGCACCATATTACACCTCTCTTCTCAGTGCTTTTATGTTGACTATCCTCCATTTCTGAAATTAATCAACAATACTGAGTATGTGTTTACTTTGGCAAACTACAGAGCTTCCCTGATGACACCAAGCTCCCAATAGAAATGAAAGTCATTCTTTCTAATATCAACATTCTCCTAGTGCTATAGTATGCAGGGAGCAGGACATGGAATAACTGGGTCCAAAGATTTTAGAAAGAGGGCAATGGAGGGGCCCAGGGTGCATTTGAGCAAGGTGGTATTGTGATAAAGAGGGTTAGGCCTGGACTCAGGAAGACCTGAGTTCAAATCTGACCTTAGACACATACTAGCTGTATGACCCCAGGCAAGTCACTTAACCCTATTTGCTTCACTTTCCTCAATTGTAAAATGGGGAAAATATCTTGCTGGGTTATCAAATGAGATTATATTTGCAAAGTGCTTAACAGCTCTTGGCATATACTAGGTACCACACAAATGTATTTTCTGCCCCAACTTAGAAGCAACTAGATAGCACAGTGGATAGAGTTCTTGTCCTAGAATTAAGAAAATCTGAGTTCAAATCTGACCTTAGACACTCGATGCATGACCCTGGGTATGTGACATCCTCTGTTTCCCTTGGAGGCAGTTAGGTGGTTCAGTGTTTAGAACACTGGACCTGGAGTGAGGAAAAGCTGAATTCGAATCCAATTCAGATACTTACTAGCTATGTGATGCTGGGCAAGTCATTGAACCTCTATTTGCCTTAATCATCTGGAGAAGGAAATGGTAAACTACTTCAGTATCTGTGCAAAGGAATCCTCATGGACCCTAACCCACCTCAACCCCACATCCAAGATTTGGGGCCTTAGAAAAGTAACAATGTCTCTGGTTCTTCCATTTCCATTCATCTCCAAAATGAGGTGATGAGACTATATGACCTCTCAAGTTCCCTTCTGGCTCTCAATCTGTCATCTTGTGATCTAATGCTTCATCTGTTCACTTTTAACAGCAAGATTAGAATAGTTCCTTTGAAATGAGAATTCCAGAGGGTTTTCAGCGTGTTAAGATGTTGGAGTGAGCAGTAATTGCTCTCGCTCTCCTTTAGCAATATCCAAAAACTCGGAAAATATTGCCCAAGAAAATTCCTAGAAGAGTTGAGTCAATAAAAAGATGGGGTATAACAGTCTTGTAGTCAGAGAAGTTTGAGGGATCCATGGGAAAGTTCCCTTTTGCTCTGGCAAAATGGGAACAGTATAGGAAAGGAGGCATTCCAGCTAGCCAGTAGCAAGATGCACCTCAGCAAATCAGGGGGATATCCTGAGCCCCAGGGTAGTGGAGCCAGCAAACACCAAAACCAGGACCCCCTGAGTGCCTTGCAAGGTACAGACAGAGGAATCAATGGACTCCAGATTAGCAAACCACCAGCTGAAACAGTAAGCAGGCATCCTCCAACAGCTAAACCTCCCCTGTGCTACAGCACAACTCCAGCAAGTACAACTCCAGCAAGTACAACTCCAGGAACTCAGGAATCCTCCAGCAGCCAAACCTTCCAGTGCTTTAAAGAAGTCAAGGTGAGTAGGTGTCCTCCAGGGGCCAGACTCCCTAACCACATCCAAAGAGCTTCAATGTTGATGACCTCAGCTCAATACCCGGTAAGCTGTCAGAACCCTACAGCCTCCAGCTGCCAGCACCTGAGGTCCCAGAACACAAAGTCAGTGAACAGGTCGCAGGCCCTCAATGCAAGAACACTAGCTCTATGTGCTCCAACAGGAAAGCTCAACTTTCAAAACCAGGAAGTAGGAAAATATCATAAGCAAAAAGCAGAAGTGGATAAAGATCAAAAGTTCTTTCTCTGGGAATGGGGTAGATCAAAACACTAATTCAGAGGAGGACAACATTGTCAACATACCCACATCTAAAACCTCAAAGTCAAATATGAACTGGTCTCAAGTCCAATGAGCCTTTGTGGAAGAGCTTAAGAAGGATTTTAAGAGTCAAACAAGAGAGGTAGAAGAAAAGTTTGGAAAAGAGATGGGATATATGTAAGAGAGAGTCAATACTTTGAAAAATGAAGAACAAAAAAATTGATTGTAGAAAACAACTCCTTAAAAATTAGATTTGACCAATTGGATGAAGAGGCATAAAAGCTAATTGAAGGAAACAATTTGTTAACCGTTAGAACCGGGCAAGAACTATGTTTGGTTTGGTTTGATTTGTACCTTTCTTTGTGTCCTCAATGCTTAGCATACTGCCTGGCACATAGTAGGTACTTAATGAAAGCTAATTGTTGAACCGGCTGGCCCTGTGCTGGTTTTACTGGAATTTAGAATATACAGATAGTAGTATGAGGTGAGGAGATTAGAGCAAGTGGTAGTGAGAATTCAGTGAACCACACTGTCTCCAGTTCTGGAGCTAACTCAGCTCCTTTTCTATTCAGTTATGGGTCTAGTTCAATTTCTGTCTTGTAAGAAAACTATTCCATCGTGCAAATTGTGGGAGAAATTTACTGCATCATTTGAAGCAAACCCTGTGTGAATAAGAAGCTGGACCTCCTCTATCTACTGTTTAGAGACACTTAACTTAAAGAAATTCTGAGTTATGGTGACCAGAAAGCCCATCCAAAGACTGATGCAATTTTACATCTCAAGCAGCCCAAATGTCTTATCTCAAAACTGACCCTATACCGGTCAATCAGCTATTGTTTCCATGTTCCTTTGATTGAATACAGACTTGTGAGGCAAGTGGGATGCCTCCTTTTCTAATTTTTGGGAAGATGCACCTGTTTGATCTCCCTCTTCCAACCTGCAAAGCCCTAAATCTTTCCTCCAGTTAGAAATCAGAGTACCTGATTTTGTCTCCTGGTTAATTGTTCTCTTTTGATTATTTGATCTTATGTGATGAATTATTTTTAATGCATAAAAGTCTGTCTCTCTCTGTCTCTGGGAGTGCATTGCAAAAGCTGAAGGACCTAAAACTGATTTGTTAAGCAATTGGCACGTGTTCCTTAATAAAGTCATATAGGCTCAAGTTCAAATCTTTTTTTCCTCAGTCATTTCATCTTTCACCCACCAGAGACATGGTTAGAGTGCCAATTGGATTGTGGAGGGCTTTGAATGCCAGGTAAACTGGAATCCAATGGAAAAAACAATGAATTAAGAGACTCCAATGATTCAACTCATCCACCATAGTATCTCCTTGAGAACAAGTCACTTGTAGTCTCTGGGGGAAAAGATAAATTTCCTTATCTGCTAAATAAGGGGGTTGTAACAGGTAATAATTAAGGCACCATTTAGGCTAAAAAAATTATATAAGAAATTGTATTTCTTAGGTAACTGATAAATCACCAAAATTTATGCAGAGAAATTATATGACTTGATCATAAGGAAAATTATGTGTCTGGACAATGGAACTGTCAAGGAGGGAATAATGGGAGAAATATTGCAGAGATGCAATTAACAGGATTAAACTGACAAGATTTGGAAGATGAAGGAGAGAAAATAATCGGAGTATACCTCGCACAGGTTTGTAGCATGAAATGATGGCTGACTGACAATGACAGTCAGGAGGAACAGAATTTGGGGGGACAGTTCTGAACGTGGCTTTGACATGGTTTTCGATACAGTTAGAGAAGAACTGAACTGTCATTGACTCCTCGTTGGCATTCCTGCCTCTCATTTCTCTTCTCTGTTTTTATTATTCTTCTTCATATCTTTTTTTCTGTTTTTTTTTTAATCTATCACATAGCTGCCAATCTGATATTCCAAAAGTGCATACCTACCCATGTGAGAGAATGTAATTTTATGCTATCATGTTAATAGCTAATTATTACTTTGTGCATACCCTTTTCCTTCCATTTGGGTTGAGACCTATCTTCTGAAAAGGTCAGTCACAGTGTCTAAAGGGCTGGCCTAGTGATGAAATTATTCCCAGCCCCCAAGGCACCTACTTGTTTATTAGGTTGGCCAGGATTCACCTCTCCCTCTTACAATGTGAATTGCCTGCAAGGCTGAGCTCAAGTACAACGTGCTAGCTGATCCTGAACCTCCCAGTTATTAGTGTCATCTGTAGCTGCATACCCCTACATTCTTTCAAAACTGCTTTGTATGCATTTACTTTGTATGTATTTTGAACCTATCTTCATATATGTTCATATCTGCCCCCTAAACCCCATCCAATTAAATGTCAGATAGATCGTTTAGGTCAAGGACAACCTAATTTTTGTCTTTGAATCCCCAGCATATGATACCAGGTCATTAGTCACAAGTTTCCTAAAGCCTCTTAAAGCTAGTGCCTGCCCTTTGTTGGTGACTTCCAGTCTATCCTCCATATTGCATGTTGAACTTAGTTGTTTGCATGTTGTCTCCCCATTAGACTATAAATTCCCTGGGAGCAGGGACTGTCTTTTACCTTTGTAAAACCCTTCTTACAGTGCCTTATAACATAGAAACTGCTTAATAAATATTAGGTGACTTGAACCATTCAATAGTTCTTTAATTTCCCAAAAGCCTTTCTTTGATCACTCCATCCCTGCTCCCAATTGTGTTGTATGTCTGGCCCCTTTCCTGGCTAAACTCTAAACTTGAGAAGGCCATCTATAGCTGCTGCCTCCACTTCCTTTCTCCTCACTCTTTGAAATTTGACTTCTGATATGGTCATTAAAATGAATTTGTTCTCTCCAAAGTTACTAATGAGTTACTTTAGTTACTAAAACTTTTGGTGACTTTTCTCGGTTCTCCTCTTCCATGGTCTCCCTGCAGTCTTTGACACTGTGGGCCACCCTCCTGTCCTTCATATTCTCGAGGTTTCATTGACACTGTCCTGGTTCTCCATTTACTTGTTTGCCCATCTCTTGTCAGTCTCCTTTGCGGGTCACTCTCACTAAATATCCCCCCAAGGGGATATCTATTCTCCCTATAAATACAATTTCACTTGATAATTACATCATCTCCTATGATTTCAAAGATAATCTCTCTGCTGATTCTCATATCTATTTATCTAGGCACTGGTTCATCTGGTAAAATATGAGGTTGCAAGTACTAGGATTATCATCTGTCAAAGACCCAGAGAAATAAATTCTTGTCCTGAAAGTCTTGACACAGCCAGATGCTTTAATACTGAAACTGTGTAATTTTATCAGTGCGAATGACATCAAAGAAGAGGCAGTATATTCTGTTTGCCTCTTTGCCCTAATGACTGTGGTACCTTTGCATCTGACAGGCAGCTGAAGCCTTCCATGTGTTATCTCCTCCAGTGGGATGAGAAATTCTTGAGAGAAGCATCTGTCTTACTTGTCTAATATTAATATCTCAAATACTTTGAAAATAGTAAGCACTTTATAAATGCTTTTTTTCATTCATTCTTTCATTCATTCATTCATCTCTCACTCCCCCAATCCAATCTGCTACTAAGTCTTATTGATTCTACCTTCATTAATCTCTCACGTATTCCCTCTTCTCTTTTCTGAACTGCCACCACCCTGATGCAAGCCCTTACCACCTTTCATCTAGACTACTTCAATGGCTTATTGGTTGGTTTCCCTCCCTCTAGGCTCTCGCCATTCCAATCCATCTTTCATTCAGCTCTCAAACTGATTTTCCTAAAACCCAGGTCTGACCACATCACCCACTATTCAATCAACTCCAGAGATTCCCTTTTATTCCAAGGAGCACAAAAATGTTCTGTTTGGCTTTTAAAACCATATTCCTTCCTATCTTTCCAAGCCTCTTATGCCTGACTCTCTCCATGTGTTTGTGATACAGTGCCACTGGACTCCCTGTTATTTCCTAAGCATCACACTCCATCTTCTGACTCTTTTTATTTTTACTAGTTGTTCCCACTCCCAGAATTGTCATCCCCCTTTTCTCAATCTCCAGACTTCCCTGACTTGCTTCAAGTCTCAACTAAATCCCTACTTCAATATAAGAAGCCTTTATGAATCCCCCTTAAGTATACTATCTTGCTTCTGTTGATATCTCCAATTTATACTGCCTATAACTAGGTGGCACAATAGGCCTGGAGTCAGAAAGACTCATCTTTGTGATTTCAAATCTAATCCCAGATATTTACTAGCTGTCTGACATTAAGCAAGTCACTTGTCCCAATTTGTCTCATTTTCCTCATCTGTAAAATGAATTAGAGAAGGAAACGGCAAACCACTCCAGTATGTTTGCCAAAAAATCCCAAAAGGAGTCACTGCAAGTTGACTGAAATGACTCAAGAAGGCAAGACAAGATCTCCTGTTTGCACCTGGCATGTTATCTCTCCCATTAGACTGTGAGCTCCTTGAGAGTAGAGATACATTTGTGCCTTTCTTTGTGTTCCTGGTGCTTATCACATTGTTGTAAATGCATGTTCTTAAGCATGTTGTAAATGCTTTAGAAATGCTAATGGTGGTATTGTGGTGGGGGCCAGCAGAGACAAGACTGCAGAATGAAAACACAGATTTACTAGAACTCTCCCCTAAACCCAGGCAAATACTTTAAAAAATGACTCTGAACAAATTCTGGAGTTGTAGAAACCACAGAATGACAGAGTGAAGCAAATCTCTAGCCCACAACAGTCTGGAAATTTGACAGGAAGCCTCTATCATGTGAGGGTGGCAGCAGAGCGCAGTGCAGCATGGACCACACTGGTAGAGATGGGACTTGAGCAGGCCTCAGAGGCACTGAATCTCTGATACTTGTGGTGGTTTCCAGACTTCATAACCCCAAAACACCAAGGACAAATTGGAAGGTCAGGGGAAAAAGTCCTATGGGAACTGTGTGAGAGAGTAGAGTGGTCCATCCCCAACCAGGGCAATGGAGGGATTGGAAGAGACTTCAGGAGCCACAACTATTTCTGGAGCTCTAGGATCACAGATTATGGGGGGATCAAGTAGCTGACAGTATGCCCCCCCCCCACTGGAAGCAGAGAACTACCTTGATAAAGAGTTCAAAAGTCAAATAAATGGCTGGGGAAATGACCAAAAAACAGAAAAAGAATCAGATATAGAATCTTACTTTGGTGACAAGGAAGACCAAAATATACAAGCAGAAGAAAACAACAAAATCAAAGCTCCTCCATCCAAAGTCTCCAAGAAAAATATGAATTTGTCTCAGGTCATAGAAGAGTTCAAAAAGGATTTTAAAAATCAAATAAAAGAAGTAGAGGAAAAATTGGGAAGAGAAATGAGAATAATGCAGGAAAATCATGAAAAACAAGTCAACTGCTTGCTAAAGGGGACCCAAAAATGCCTAAGAAAATAGCACCTTAAAAAAATAGTCTTACTCAAATGGCAAAAGGGATCCAAAAAGCCAATGAGGCAAAGAATGCCTTAAAATGCAAAATTGGACATATGGAAAAGGAGGTCCAAAAGCTCATTTAAGAAAATAATTCCTTAAAGATTAGAATGGAGCAGATGGAAGCTAATGACTTATGAAAAATCAAGATATTATAAAACAAAACAAAGGAATAAAAAAATAGCAGACCATGTGAAATATCTCACTGGAAAAACAACTGACCTGGGAAATAGATCCAGGAGAGACAATTTAAAAATTATTGGATTACCTGAAAGTCATGATCAAAAAAAGAGCTTCATCTTTCAAGAAATTATAAAGGAAAACAGCCCTGTTATTGTGAAACCAGGGGGTAAAACAGATATTGAAAGAATCCACCAATCATCTCCTGAAAGAGATCCAAAAGGAAAACTCCTAGGAATATTGTAGTCAAATTCCAGAGCTCCCAGACGCAAGTAGCCAGAAAGAAACAATTTGAGCATTTTGGAAACACAATCAGGATAACACAAGATCTAACAGCTTCTACATTAAGGGATCCAAGGGCTTGGAATGTGATATTCCAGAGGTCAGTGGAGCAAGGGTTACAACCAAGAATCACCTACCCAGCAAAACTGAGCATAATACTTCAAGGCAAAAATTAGTCATTCAATGAAATAGAGAACTTTCTTTTCCTCAAGTGGCAATCGCTCACCATAGTGCTTTAAAATGAGTATGGCTTTCCTATATATGTTATAGGAATAATATCTGTAGGTGCCTATCAGGCCTAGGCTAGTTTTCCTTAAAAGGTGATGAAATGTCCTTGATGCCTAAATGGTGAGGGCATAGAATCCTGTTCTATAAATATCTAGGTGGCACAGTGGGTCAAACCCTGAACTTAGAGTGAGGAAGACTAGAGTTCAAATTCTCCTTCAGTTGCTTACTAGCTGTGTGACCCTGGGCAAGTCACTTAACCTTTGTTTGCTTCAGTTTTCTCAACTGTAAAATGGAGCCTTATAATAGCATCAACCTCCCAGGGTTGTTGTGGAGATCAAATGAAATAATATTTGTCAATACCTTGCATATAGTAGGTGCTTAATAAGTACTTGTCCCCTCCCTCCCCTGATCATTTATGTACAAAAGTTCAGTGAAGGGAAAGACAAAGATGGAATCACTTTCCTTCACGGGCTGGACACAGACATATCACCTGCATGACACTTTGGAAAAATCAGAGACTATGAGGTCACACCCAAATAAATCAATGCCCTATCCACGATGAATATTTTTTACATGTTCTCATTAAGGAAATCTTTTGAAAAATGTTAGTTGGTCTGTGAATAAATCCTTTCCTGACCCACCAAACTTGGCTGTAGTTGGGTGGATTGCATTGAACTGAACTCATCATGGTTGAAATGGGAGAAAGACAATGGGGAGGAAGTGGATCCCTGGATGACTGGATGGCCTAATGCATTTCACTGCCTCAAGTCATGGAGCCAGAAGGGGCCCTGAAGTGAACCAGGGGAATAGAAAGTAGTCAATCACTAAGAATTTATTCACTACAGAGAGATGTAAATGCACTCTGAGTCTTTCAGAACTATGCTCTAGAAAATTAAATTGATAGACAAAGTGGAGGACTAGACATTTTCTCTGATCCCCTAGACATCTTCACCTTCTCCAAAACAGAAACTATGTGCCAATGATAAAGAAACTTCAGTTGTCTCCATAATTTAGGATACCTACAATCTAAACCAACAAAGAACCCCTGAGCTCACTCATCACCCCTCTCCCACTTTTCATGATAGTGATCCATATGAGTTCCTAAAAAAAACCCAGACCTCCACTTTATCTTTTCTCTCTCCCTTTCCAGGGCCATGGAGATCTGGGTGCCAGGCTAGAGAAGCCAGTTCTGGCCTAGAGCTCAACACCATATCCCTAGCCCCCCCACTGCCACCTCCTCCTAGATCCTGAGAGACACAAAGTAGTCAAATCAATCCAATAGCATCGGTTTCATGAATTGCCAGTGTGTGGCCAGATAACTGAGGAACAGAGGGACTGGACAGTATACCAGAACAGCACGTAGTTTGTGTGGTGTGTGTGTGTGTGTGTGTGTGTGTGTGTGTGTGTGTATGTGAAAATTTTAAGCATCCAGCTAGGGCCGGTTTTGTTCATCCAAAAGTCAATCGGGGCAAAGATCTAGGCTAGCGCACTCTGAAGTGTCCAGTGTGAGAGGAACCTTAGACATTTTGAGAAGGAACCGCCCATCAGAGAAGAGTGAGTGAGGGTCAGAATGTGAACAATAGGGACAAAAAGATTGAAATTACCAAAGCTCTCAGAAAGAGGAAAACTCAAAGCCCTTGAACATAAACAGAAAAATAACCAGAGAAAATAATAACAATAGAAAGAAATATGACCTTCAAATATAGGAAACTCATTTAGGCATATATAAATAAATGCAGCAAAAGAAAGGAAAATAATCCCATTTGATGGGGCAGAAAACCCTGTGGAATTTGAGGAGGACATGGAAACCCAATGCACTGTTCTTGAGTGATTTAAAAGAGAAATGAGAATTATGGGAGTAAAATTTATGGCCTCCACAGCAAAAATTATAAACAGACTAGAGAAACTAAAATCTGCAATGGCAAATCTCATCAAAGAAATAAAAGAGGGAAATGAAAAACACTGAAGTAAAGGACAATCCAGAAGAAGAGATAAATCAACAAGATTTTTTAAACATGAAATGGAAATGAAAAACACTGAAGTAAAGGACAATCCAGAAGAAGAGATAAATCAATAAGATTTTTTAAAAATATTCTCATTATACAAGCAAAACATACTGATCTTGAAGGAAAAAAAACTACATAGAGAAAACATAAGGTTTCCAGATTCCAGAGAAGAACATGACAGGATAAAAAAAAATTAACAGTATAATCCCAGAAATAATAGAAGGGAGTAGCCAGAACTTCTGAGCATAGGGAATGAAATGTCAATTGAAAGAATTCATAGATTGCCTCAAAGAAAAAACAAACAAAAACCCCCAAGGCTCCAAATCCAAAATACATGATAGACAAATTCAGCAATTCCATTCAGAAACACATTCTACAAGCAAAAAATGAGAAAACCCTTGAAACATAAAGGAAAAGAAATCCAAAAATGACACAAGACTATTTTGTAGCCATTAGAAAATGCTGGAGGGAATAGAATAATGAGTTCCAAAAAGCAATAGAGATAGGATGCAGCCCAGGGTGGCTTACCCTACACATTTGAGCTTAACTATAGATGGATATTCAATAATAAGTATTTGACACATTTTTTAGAAAAATAAACTAGACCTAAAGGTGTTATTTCCTTCTTAAACATCCCAAACAACAGAAATTCAGGAGGAATGAGGAAAGGCAGCAGACAGAACTTGGTGACATCCTCCCTACATATAAATTGCTGATTTTTTTTTTGAGGTACTACATTAGAAAATGGGCAGGTAAGTGGTACCTGGAGTCAGGAAGACCTAAGTTCAAATAGAACCTCAGATACTTACTAGCTGTGTGACCCTGAGTAAGATCCTTAACTGTGTTTCTTCATCTGTAAAATGAGCTGGAGAAGGAAATGGCAAATCATTCCAGTATCTCTGTCAAGGAAACCCCATGGGTTCACAAAGAGTTGGACAAAATTGAATAATATTTAAAAATGAGAAGATAAATGAAAAGGGAGGAGGGAAGTGTGATTTGCACAGGTCAATTTAAATCCAGAGTTGCCAATGAGGAGAAGATAAAGCTGGTGATCTTAGGAAGAGAAGAACCTGCAGGGAGTGAGTGAGGAGTTGAGGAAAAGGATTGAAAAAGGAAAAGGAAAGGAGGAGGGTCTTTGGTAGTGGGAGGCAGTTCCAGTGATGAAGGCTTCTCTGGGTGGAGTGATATTCTGTGAAAGGAGATGGGGACCTTATACTGAGGGTGAGCTATGGTATTTGGTGATTGAAAAGACCACTTATTCTACCTTGGGAGGGAGAGATTAGGATCTCCTGAGAGCAACTGGTCCCTGAGAGAGTGAAGATTTTGAGGCAAATGGAGAAATGAAGCGAACTAGGGGGAAGGCAAATATCAGTGATGGGTAAAAATTCAGGGAAGCATGTGACATCCCCTACCACGTAGAAGTGTCTTCTCTGTCCCATGTAGAAATTGTCCATGTTCTGGGAGTAAGGCACAATGGAAAAGGGGAATCTCCTGGGTAATCTCTATGAAGTGATGGCTGAAATTATCAAGAGGGGAAAAGCTCAGAATGGACACCTTTGAAGGTATGATTTCATAAGAAATTCAGAGAATAAAGAGACTAAATAGTTACAGAGCCTGGAAACCAGAGATGAGGGCCTAGAGCAGACAGAGAAGATGGACAGTGAAGAGATTGAGAGAAACCCTCTCAGGAGAGGGATGCCAAAAATGACATGTGAAAAAATAATGAGCAGGAGAACTTGATGGGCTGAAGAGGAAGTGGGAATCTGTTTGACTGAGAGAGAAAAAAGAGAAAAATTGAATGATCACATAAAAGCAGGAAAGAAATTGAAACTAATTAACAAGACCCCAAAGACAGAGAGAGGTAACTAATGGGATGAGAGCCATCACCAGGGAAAGGAAGGGAGCCACTGGGTACAGGACTCCTTAAAATGAATAAACCAAAATAACTGAAGGAACATAATATTGTGTTTACAGCAGAAGGTCAAAAAATATATATCTGGATATAACTCAACATTAGAAACAAATGGAGGAAAATATAAATAAATATTAATGATTTTAAATGAGTTTAAAAATTAGATAAGAAAACAAAATCCTATAATCTGTTGCTTTAAAAAACACTTGTGAAACAAAGATATACATAAAATAAATTGGAAATAATTGACTACTTATCAAATGAATACAAAAAAAGCAGAAGTTGCAATCATTGTCTCTGACAAAGTGAAAGCAATTACTTAGATAATTTAAAGAGATAATAAACCAGAAAACTACATTATGGTGAAAGGAATCATCAATTGTTGTGTAGTTTCTTAACCATGATTAGTAATAAATTTACGTGCTCCAAATGCCTTAGGATCCAAATTCATAAAAGAATCATTAATTGAGCTGCAAGAAAATTTAGACAATAACACAATACAATTCCATATGGCAACTTGACTCATGGCAGTTTTTATATGTCACAGGTAGCCTAAGAAATTAAATGGGAATCTTTAGAGGAGTTTTACAGAAGCTGCCAAGGACACGCAAAGGCCAGCAAATGACACAGAAAAAGTTTAGAAAGCAGAAATGCATAAAATATATGCATAGTATGGTATAATACCAACATATTTTATGTTTTAATAGCATACTAATTCAGACATTTTCTCTAGTGCAGAGGGAGGGTCATATAATTTTACATGTATTCTCCAGATAGAGGTGGCACCACACCCCTAACCCCAGTGATGTGGTAGGGATACCTGCAGTGACAGGAGACTAAGATGTCCTTGCCCTTGGAACCAGAGACTCCATTTGGGATGTCTTTGAAGGTTGTGAACACGCTTGAGACTCTGATACAGGACACTGGGGGAAGCACTGGAGGAGCAGCATTTGAGTCTCCCTGTTATTCTAGAGACTTTTTGAGAGTTGGGGATATGTGGACAAAAATGCCAACTGTACTCTATCTGATTAGCTGAGAACAGGAATGTTTTGGATCAACCAAAAATAGAAAGAATTTTTTCTCTCCTCCCAGAACTCTCTCAACGGAAGTTCTAGAAAGGGGCAAATGAGGGATCCTTGGGGAGTGACCACTGACTTGAGTCCTGGATGTCTTTCCACCCCAACCCCAACCCTGGCAGAAAAGGTAATTGCTCACACTTGGAAGTTAGAGTATAATAAATGCCATCTTGGTCACCTCTTGTTTTGTGTCTCATTCCCTATTTATATTGCAATAAAGAAAAACTCAAGAGGGAGATGAGTCACTAAAGGAGGAAGCAAAGACTCCAGTCTGAAAACTGAAGCAAAGAAGGGTTGAACATAATTAAATACCTTTAGTTTTATAATCTAATTACCTAAATGCATACTCAGTTTCATGGCAGTTGCTAATCCAATAACTTTCCATCAATACATGATATTCAGGTCCTAACAAGTGCCATAAACTACTAACACTAGGATTGTTTTGTTACAGTCATCCCTTTCACAATGTGATTTTCCTCATCAGAGTTTCACTAAGTAGTCGGCATAAAAATTCAATGAGAATTTTGGGTAAGTTTTGCTCCAGCCTACCTGAGAAAACCAGCAGACTGCACAGAAAAAGCTTAGAAACTCAGAAATGCATAAAGTATATGCATAGTGTTGTGCAATATGGCCTATGACCAAGTACTTAACCCAAATTTTACAGTAAGGTACTGTAAACACCCCATAAAAGAAAAGAAAAAGGTTCAGACTTCTTTTCTAGTACAAGGAGAAGACCAAAAACATTTTTACATAGATTTTCCAGACCTTGGAGGCACTGCACCCCTAAGCCCCTTGATGTGGAAGGGATAAGTGTACTAATATGTTTACAACTGAGTAGCATTACAAGTCTGAACTCTTGTCATGTATTCAGTGTGCAATAATTCATTCCTTCTTGGAGAGCATCCAAGTCATTATTCTGTTTTCCATGTGCTGGATTCTGTGTTCAGCACTTTTAAAAGCAAAACAAATTGACTCTCTGGCCTAAGGCACTCTCTGATTCAGAGAAACATCAGGAAGATATGATCAGCTGACTTATGAGCTAAAGGTGTAGGTTTATGGCTTTTATTCCACTCTATTACCATACTCTTTTTTATAGAAGAGTTTATCTCATGCTTATTCATAGTTATGATTGCTATCTGTATCTTTCTCTCCATCCTATTTACACTGTTTATGCTTTTGTCTCACCTTTCTCCCTTTCCCTCCTCACTAGAGTTTTCCTTTTGACCAAGACTCCCTCAATCTGCCCTCCCTTCTATCCCCTGTTCTTTCCTTTTCTTTTCCCTTTCCCTTCCTTCTTCTTATAGGGTAAGTTAGATTTCAATACCTGTGTGTGTTATTCCCCTTTTGAGGAAAAACCTGATGAGAGTAAATTTCAAATAATGCTCATCTCCTGCCCTGAGGTCTCTGCTCCTCTTCATTCAATGTAATTTTTCTGCCTCTTCCTTTCCTCTTCTCCAAGTACAATCCCTTTTCACCATTTAGATTTTTTTTATCATCACATCAAAGTCAATTTATACTCATGCCCTCTCCCTGTGTACACCCCTTCTAAAAGTCAAGATAAAGATACATTTCTCAAGAGTTACAAGTATCATCTTCCCATGGAGGTATGTAAACAGTTTGTTCTTATGGAATAGCATGTTGTTAATGTTTTACTTTCTTGTTTACTTTTCTTTGCCTCTCTTGAGTCTGATATTTGGAGAACAAATTTACTATTGAACTCTGGCCTTTTCATGAGGAAGCTTTGGAAGTCCCTTTTTCCATCTATTCCCCTGAAAGATTATGCTCAGTTTTACTGGGTAATTGATCCTTGGTTGCAGCTCCTTTGCTTTATAGACTATCCTACTCTAAGCCCTCCAGTCTTTTAAAGTAGAAGCTGCAAGATTCTATGTAATCCTGATTGTGGTTTCATGACACCTAATTTTTTTTTTCTGACAGCTTATAGTATTGTCTTCTTGACCTGATAATTCTGTCATTTCCAGGAGCATAGTAATCAACTTTCATTTAAATGAAGAATCTTACCGAGATGAAAATATTCTGTTAAGTGACACAAGTACTGACTCTAAGCTTTGACAGTATAGTGGAGTTTTTTAAAAAATCTGAACACAAAATCAATAAAATTAAAGAAATATCAACTGGAGAAAATATTGGTGGCAAATAGGACAAATATATAAGGAAATATTTAAATTTAAATTAAATATATAAGGAAATATTTAAATTTAAATTAAATGTATAAGGAAGTATTTAAATTTAAATTAAATATATAAGGAAATATTTAAATTTAAATTAAATATATAAGAAAATATTTAAAATTACAACAATAATTCCCAGGTAATAATGGATAGATGGTGAAGAGATATAAATGGAATTTTTAAAAGAGAAGACATAAAAATAACTGCATCTCTTGACCTGATAATCACATCTTTGTGATATGATATATGTGATCTTAAATTGTTATCAAAAAGGAGAGAAAAGTTTACATGTTCACAGATTTATTTTGCTTTTTATAAAAAAATTTTTAATTCACAGAATAAACCACAGATTTCCATAACATAAAAAAAGATGATTGGGTAGGAAACCGTAAACCTACTATGTACACCTTGTTATTGCTTTCAAGTGGTCAACAAAATTAACATGTGAATTTCTTTTCTTCTTCCCTTCTCCCACAGTCTAGAGACAGTTATTAGACACAGTTTTATATATATATATATATATATATATATATATATATAGTGTAAAATTATTTTATTCACATTTTTATTTATCAGTTCTTTCTCTGGATGCATACAATATCTTTCTTCACATGTCTTTATCATTAACTTGGGAATTCATAATAGTCAAAATATTTTCTCAGTCATTCTTAAAACAATATTGCTGTAACTGTATACAATGTTCCCCTGGTTCTGCCCATTTTTCTCTTCATTATTTCATGTACGTCTTTCCATGTTTTTCTAAAACTAATCTGCCTTTAACTTCTTAAAGCGCAGTAATATTCATTCACAATCAAATACCACAGCTTGTTCAGACACTCCCCAGTTGGTAGGTATCCCTGCAAATGCAGTTCTTTGCCACCACAAGGAGATGGTGTAAGCATTTTAGAAACACAAAGGTTCTTGTCTTTTTTCCCTAATTATCTTTGAAAATAGAGCAAGTAGTTATTCATAACTGCGAAAAATAAGTGGTAGCAGCTTGTATCTCCAATAGCAAACTAAATAAATTGAGTACATTAATGTGATTGAATATTAAATGTAATTAAGTGTGTTCTTCCTTGGTTGCCAAAGAAAACCATGCCACCAGAGAAATAATGACATGACTTGCACTTGACTTTGTTTTGAGTGAGGGAGGGCTGTGAAGGTCACCAGCCTCACTTCTCCTCCAGAGCCATCTGAATCCAGTGACCAGATGTTCATCAGGATGACTGGAGAAGACCCAGGATGAGGCAGTTGGGGTTAAGTGACTTGCCCAAGGTCACACAGCTAGTGAGTGTCAAGTGTCTGAGGTAAGATTTGAACTCAGATCCTCCTGACTTCTGCACTGGTGCTTTATTTACTGCACCACCTAGCTGCCTTAAATGTAATTAATATGAGAAGTGTAAAAGAATACAAAGAAACTTTTTTGCATTGGGGGTATGGAAAAACCTTCATGGAATAAAGCAAAATAAAAAATAGCATAGAAAGAGGAACAGAGTGCTAAATATGCTAATTATGACCAAATAATAGGAAAAGTCAATGAGAATGAACGAACAAAAAAAAATATTCCTGATGGAAACTCAGAATTACAAAAAAAATGCCATATATTTTTTTTAAATTCAAAGTGTAACAGAACAATTTATTTTAAAAAGTATGTAAGACAGCTTTTAGATTAAGTTATTTTAGCTGATGATATCCAGGACTTTTAAAATTACTTTTCTGTTCCTTTATTCAGAGTGAAATCCATCTCTTAATTCTTTCTGCCTCCATGAGGCAGCTCAGTGGTTCAGTGGATAGAACTTGAGGCCTGGACACAGGAAGACCCAAGTACAAACTTGGCTTCTGACACTTACTAGTTGTATGACCCTCAGAAAGTCACTTAACTTCTGTTTATCTCAGTTTCCTCAACTGGCATATGGATAATAAATAGTAAATAAATAATAAATGGGGATAATAATAGCATTTTCCTCCTTGGATTGTTGTTTTGAGATAAATTACTTTGCACAGAGCTTGGCACATAGTAGGTATCATATAAATGGCTATTCCTTCCTGTCTTTTGGGAGTGGGGGGAGTGAGGGAGGAAACATGAGTGAGCGGCAGCAAGCCTGAAATAGACATTTTTGTGAGGTCCAGTACTTTACACAGCTTGGTCTTGATGTACCCTGGCACAGGGGCCAATACTCAGCTCTAACACAGAAGTCACTGGTCTGTCTACCTGAGGGGGTGCTTCACTGGGCTCTGGCACGGAGGGATAGCACTAAGGCCCTAGTATAGCAACACTGGAAGTAGACAGCAGAGCGGGCAGCACCGAGGGTCTCAGAGGAATGGGCATCAGAATGGGCAGTGATAGAGACAAGCCCATGCTAGAGCATTGCTTACGGTAATATGGAACTGATGAGCCTCTTTGACATTGGTACCAATTCAATATTCAGGAGTCAATAATAGATTCCTTCCCAGGGAGGGCTTTAATATAGGTGTTGATAATCTGGTTAATCTTAACCATAAATTATATATGTGTGTGTATACACACAAATAAAATACATGGAATATATCAATTTATATGTATACATATATCCACAGAATAATAAAAACACATGCAAATTATATATTATATTATATAAATTATATATTACCTTATTATATCCTTTGTGATCTTATATATTTTATTTTATGCAATTAAAAGCATCATTCTGATAAGGGGTCCCACAGACTTCATTAGATTGCCAAAGGGCTCCATCACCCAAGCAAGATTCAGAAGTTCTTGCTTAAAAGAACCCTTGTTCTACCTGCTCAAGCCAAGGAGAAAATTCCTTATTAGAGGCAGCTAAGGGGCAGAGACCAGGTATCCTCCCATCCCTACCCTTCAGTGGGTATTCCCAGGGGCAGTGATACATGTGCTGGGGAACAGTGAGTGGGTAGTCTAGCATGATTCTGGTATTGACTCTTTCTAAAATTTTTTTATTTTTAATTTATGGAACAAAACAGTATCTATTTTTCAACCTGTACAGTTTATATGCAAGAGGATGATGGCCTTTCAGCTCCCTTACTAAGACGACTCCAGAGCAGTGGCATGCTGGCAATAACTTGTACTGGCTTGGAGAGAGATTGTCAAATTTCCAGCGTAAATATCTAGACTTGGGAAATTGACAAACACTACACGTCAGAGCTTGATTTACTGTTTTGTTGATTTGAACACTTAACAAAGTAGTGTAGAACAAAAAATTCAGATTAAATTTTAAAGTCTGTCATACATACTTTGAGGTGCTGTCAGATGAGTGCACAGTGGTCCAGTGAGAGACGGCAAAATAGAAAATCTGCTGTCTTCTTAGGACATGTATCCAAAATATGACAAAACACCTGAAACTTGTCAAACTGCTGCCCCCTACTGGTGATTTACATGTGCATAACTATAATGGATAGTTATATATTAAGTCATTTCCCTGACATCAAAATTGCAGTTTCAGAAATATTTCCAGCCTCAGATACTGATGACCTGGGGCAAGTTACAATCTCTGTCTTAGTTTCTTGATCTGTAAAATGGGAATGATAGGAGCAGCTGTCTCCTAGGATTGTTATGAGGTTCACATGAGATAATCTTTGTAAAATGCTTTGCAAACCTCATTATATAAATGCTATGAGGATGATGTTTTCAGAAGGGAAAATCTGAGCATCCCTATGTAATAAAAGTCATACCTATTAGTACTTGTGCTTTATCAGAAAAGTTCTAAAGTGATGCTTTAGCTCTTAGCTCAGAGAAGAGAAGATTTCCAGGAGACAGGATAAATGTCCTCAAGTATTTGAAGGGATCTTATGAGAAAAAGGGAGTTCTGTTCAGCTCCCAGAGGATGCAGCTAAGAGCTCAGAGTAAAAGTTACCAAGAGGTAATTTTCAGTTTGATGTCAGGAAAAACCTCCTAATGATTAGAGCCATACAGAAGCAGAATGACCTGTCCCAGGACGTGGGAGTCTTCCCTTCCCTGGAGAGAGAAAGACCTCGGAGAAGGCCATTTTAATAATCCAGATGAGACTCAAAATTCTAAATGTGAGTAAAGAGAAGGGGATCAAATGAGAGATGCAATGGAGACAGAAGTCACAAGATTTGGTAAATAATTGGATATGTGGGTAAGAGTGAGAAGTCAAGGATAAACCAACGCTGTATTTCTGGTTGATTGAAAGGACAGGGGTAGTCTAGAGAGGTCTCTCTTTTCTGAGCGCCTTCCTTAATTAACCAAAAGAAAGGTGAATAAGTATCCATAATCAAGCCAAATTATCTGTATTTACAAAGTGATGGTTTATCGAGAATATCCTAGGAAAAATGTAACCAAGGTGATGAATTGCTTTAGTAAAGAAGCAGGCTACAGGGTAGTAGATCTAGGCTGGGTTTAATGAAAGGAAGATGTGGATTCAAATTCTACCTCAGAATTTACTGACTGACCATGGCCATTACTTAATCTCTTTCCTCATATACACACACACACACACACACAGACACACACATCTGTGTGTGTCTGTGTGTGTGTGTGTGCGTGCGTGTGTGTGTGTACCAGCAGCTAGGTGGTAGGATAGTTAGAGCACTGGACATGGACTAATGTTCCTCAGTCCAAATCTGGCCTCAGACACTTGCTAGCTGTGTGACCCTCAGCATGTCACTTAACCCTATTTGCCTCTGTTTTCTCGTCTGTAAAAATGAGCCTGAGAAGAAAATGGCAAACCACTCCAGTATCTTTGGCAGGAAAGCTCCAAATGGAGTCCCAAAGAGTCGGATACTACTGAACTGATTGAACAACCTGTAGTAGTCCCTGACTATTTAAACCTGCCCCAATGGGACAACAGTGCTGAGCAAGAGTCATAAGGTCCCAGAAAGTAAGTGGTCTTCTGTCCTTGGCTCTGCATTGAATTAGGGGATGTGCCCATAAAAAAGCTGTGAGGTCTCACCCACTGGTTAAGCAACACTTCCTTTTTAAACTGACTGTATCTCAATGAGTGCTAGTCACATGACTTCAGTATACTGCTTCTGGTACTTTCTAGGATAGCTGACACATGTTTGAATGTGGCATACAACATTTTCCCTTAATTTACAATGTATAAGCAAGTAAACAGTGCCTCGTAACAAGAGGGCAATGCCTCTGTGAAGAGGCTATGAGGCTGCCACTCTCCTAAACCCCAAAAGTCCCTCCAGACATAGTATTGATCTCAACCTAGAAGTTCTAGAACATGCACAGCTTGATTTTTTTAATTCTTCGGTGACTTTATCTCCTCTCTCCCTCAGGAGTGGGTACAGTTCTACATAATGATCCAGTTCTCACAAGATGTTTAACTCATCCCCAAGCAGAAGCAGCCTCTCTGCAAGAACTCTGGAGCTAAGGGTGATGGCACAAGGAATAGTCTTAGCATCATCTCAGTCCCAAGTGTGGAAATTAAAATGGAGTGAGGATAGAAGCCCTGGAGGGCTCATGCTTTCCCTGGTCTCAGTGCTATATTTGTGCACCAGGACTTCTGCTGGGCTTCATTGCTGCCAGGATTAATGCCCAAGTACTGAGAAGCAACCTTCAGGATCCAGTCCAATGGTAGTTAAAAACAAGGACTCTTGTGACCCTGATGCAGCATTGGGATGTAGAAATTGGGAACCCTGTTATGTAGCAATGGTTGTTAAGTCTGAGTCTGCTCTCCTGGGAGACTGAGGTGGTTTAGGGGAGAATGGATTCTCTAATGGATTGTCTGTACTTCTGGTCTCACTGCATCTTCAAAGTAAACATATCTGTGTAAAATATAGTGATGCTAATTAAATGGAAATGGGGTGTGTGTCACTGGTGGATAACAGAGCGGGGCATACCTGGAATGGTAGTATGAGGGGATAACAGCGAAGAACTATACCTTAATCCTTCAGAGGTACCCCATAAGATCTGGAGGGGGTTCCCTTAGGTCCCTGATTTGGGATAAAGAGATTATTCTACAGGTACATACACACACACACATGCACGCGCACATGCACATACAGCCATGAACACACATATGCTCCCCCATATGTATATATGTATGTATGTTTGTATGTTCATCTTGCCACAAACTTTTCTCAGAGCTACAGTCCTGATTCACCACCTGCCTATTAGATATTACAAAAAAGACATTTTTGAGACATCTCAAAACCAACATAAACCCAAGCTTAGTTCATTATCTTTAACCCCAACACTTTCCCTCTACCAAACTTCACTATTTCTGCTCAAGGCATCACAGTCCTTCCTGTGTCCTAGGTTTGGAACCTCAGTATTATTCTGGACTTTTCACTTTCCCTTATCCCCACATATCTAATCAGTTGTTTGGTCTCCCAAATATCACTTACATTACGATGCGTCTTTCTATTCATGAAGCTACCACTTTGGGGAACCTCTTTCTTACCTAGATTATCACAACAGTCTCCTTCTTGGTCTCCTTGCCTCAAGCCTCTCATTATTATAGCCCATCCTACTCTCTGCTGACCATGTAATAAGACTTAGGTCATATCAACAGCCAAGTCCCTAGGTCCCCCATTTATTTCTATTATTTTAAGCAATATTTTATTTTCCCCTTGTAAACACAATTTTATTACAATTTTTAAGCTTTCCTTTTTTACACTTAATAGCATTTCATTTTTTTCTAATAATTACATGTAAAAGATAGTTTTCAACATGAATTTTTGTAACATTTTGAGTTCAAAATTTTTTTCCCTTCCATCCTTCCTCTCCATTCCCCAAGACAGCAAGCAATCTCATATAGGCTATATATGTGCAATCATATTAAACATATTTCCACATTAGTCATGTTGTGAAAGAAAAATCAAAACAAAAGGGAAAAACCACAGGAAAGAAAAACAAAAAAATAATTTAAATAGTCTGCTTCTTTCTGCATTCAGACTCCATAGTTCTTTCTCAGGATGTGGATAGTATTTTCCATCATTCATCTTTTGGAATTGTCTTAAATTCTTGCATTGCTGAGAAGAGCTAAGTCTATCAAAGTTGGTCAGCACACAAGGTTCTCATTCTTCTCACTTCACTCAATATCAGTTCATGTAAAAAAAGGCAATTTTAAACATTCATTAGAGTGTTGAACCTGGAGTCAGGAAGACTCATCTCCTTGAGTTCAAATCTGGCCTCAGACACATACTAACTGTGTGATTTTGAGCAAGTCACCTAATCCAGTTTGCCTCAGTTTCCTCATCTGTAGAATGAACTGGAAAAGGAAATGGCAAATAACTCCAAGAAAACCCCAAATGGGATGACAAAGACTTGGACATGACCGAAAAGCAACTGAACGGCAACCTGCTGACTCCAGAGCTCATGCTCTGTCTATTCATTGTCCCCAAACCAGGAGCTGTTGAAATGCCAATCTTCATTGCTGGAAGGATTTTCTTCTTGCATGAATTTCTCATACCATAGATCCAGTCCCTGTTCCTATCATCTGTAACAAAGCCCAAGGTACTTAAAAGTAAAATAATGACAAGAATAAGAAAGTGCTATATTTAAAGACAAAGCTTCTGGGTTCTAATCTGTCACTACCTGTATGATCTTGAATAAGGCATTTAATTTTTTGCAACCTCAAGTTCCTTATCTGTAAAAATGAACAGACTGGACCAGATGACCATTGAAGTCCCCTCATGTATATCTATGACCCCATCATGCTTTACAAAGTATTCTATAATCGAATTTCCCAGTGATCTGGTAAGACCTTTCCTAATATATATCAGAAGTAAATGAAGATAAATTATATATGTTGAGTCAGTTTTTCTCAGTGTTCAAAGTTACACCTAGGTAGTTCTGTGAAATATTTTACAGAAGTCAAAACTGCTCCTGAGTTTTGTCAATCCAGTTAGGAAAAAAAGAACTTGTTATAGAATTTGCTAGCTGTCAAAGCTCTGAACAGGCAGGTGGGTGGTACAGTGGATAGAGTGCTAGGCCTGGAGTTAGAAAGACTCATCTTCCTCAGTTCAAATCTCATCATCTGACATCTGCGTGACCCTGGGCAAGAATTCACCCTGTTTGCCTCAGTTCCTTACCCATAAAAACGAGTTGGAGAGGGAAATGGCAAATTATTCCAGTATCTTTGCCAAGAAAACCCCAAATGGGGTCATGAAGAATCAGACATAAAAGATGACTGAACACCTGTAAAAGTTGTAGATGTGATAAATGCCATAGATATTGCCATATCTTGATTCTGGTGAAACATTTGACATTTGACATGATGATGAGGTGGCATAACATCCTATTCCATTCCTAGTTTAGCCAACTCCAATCCGTGGTGTTTCCAGTTCTTTGCAACTACAAAAAGTGTGGCTAGAAATACTGGGGAAGTCCATGGGGCCCTTTTCTTTTTGCTATGTATTATATGTCTACAGTAGAATCTCTGGGACAAAGAGTATGGAAGTTTTAGTCACTTAACAGAATTCCAAATTGCTTTTCAGGATGGTTGGACCAACTCCAACTACTAACCGTGCATTAATCAGTCAGTTATTCAGTCAAGCATTTATTTAGAAACCAACGATAGAAAGACAAAGATACTGTCCCTGCCCTCAAGGAGTTCATGACCAAACTGGGGAGACAACATATAAACAATTATGCACATATGAGATGTACTCACAGAGGATAGGGGGTGATACCTGAGGGAAGACTGAAAGAGTTTAGTTCTGCTGAAGTAGGATTTGAGCTCTGCCTTAAAGGGAATCTGAGATGGACATATAGGGAAAGGAGAGAGAATATTCCATGCATGGAAAATAGTCAGTGCAAAAGAGTTGAGGGATGAAGTAGGCCAGTGTAGCTGGATCATAGAGTGACTACAAGAGAGTAAGATGTAAGAAGACTGGAGAGGTAGGAAGGGGCGTGGCTATGGAAGACTTTCAATGACAAAGAGAGGACTTCTGTATTTTGTTCTAGGTTAAAACAGGAAGCCACTGGAGCCCATTGAATAAGGAGGTGGGATGATCAGACTTATACTTTATTAGCTGATTAGATGGGTTGGAAGAGGTAGAGACTTGAGATAGGAATGTAAATGGAAGGTGTGTTAAAAGTGTATCTTGTTCTAGTTCCCTTGACATCCTTTGCCCGCTTCTAGTTAGTAAAGCAAAACTAGCAAGCAAATTTTAAAATAGCCATTATAAAGTGACAATAGGGCAGCTAGATGATACAGTGGATAGAATACCAAAAAGACCTGAGTTCAAATCCAGCCTCAAACATTTGCCAACTGTGTGACCCTGGGCAAGTCACTGAACCCTATTTACCTCAATTTCTTCATCTGTAAAATGAGCTGGAGAAGGAAATGGCAAAGCACTCCAATCTGTCTGCCAAGAAAACCCCAAATGGGGTCACAAAGAGTCAGACAACTGAAACAAGTGAACAACTTTTTGTATGTAGTGGTAATGGTTTAGGCAGTCCTGGTCTCTAGATAGAGAATGATTTTTGTATACTTCAGTATGTCAAGAATCTGAGGATATTTCTCTTTACTGATGTTGATAGTAACCTTAACACATACCTCCCTGATTAGCAGACATGGCTTATGAATTGCTGTAGTGCCACCTCTAAACCCCTTGTCACTTCCCACCCACCCTGATCAAGTTCTTCGTGTAGGGACAAACTCTGCTGATGAACACTTCTGAATTTAGATGGGTCAACCCTCTGAAGGCAGACAACTTAAACTGATGCATTTTTTGATTGGAGGGAAGGGTCCACCCATCTGTGAGTTCTATTAGCAAGAGAATTCAGGTTCCCTCACAAGCCCCAGTGAAGCACTGTTGTTATTCAGTTGCTTTGGTTGTGTCCCACTCTTCAGGACTCCATTTGGGGTTATCTTGGCAAAGATACTGGAGTAGCTTGCCCTTTGCCAGCTCATTTTACACATGAGGAAACTGAAACAAGCAGCATTAACTGACTTGTCTGGAGTCATACAGCTAGTATCTGAGGCTAAATTTGAACTCAGGAAGCACTCTACCCATTTTGCCACCTAGCTACTTGCAAAGAGACATTAGGGTAAGACTTTAACAAAGTTTCATAGGCATACATGGATCTAGGACCTTATCAACATTGATACCTCTTCTAGCGGGGCAGATCACAAGCCATCAATGCCTTCTGAGTAATTCTTGTTTACATCCTTCCATAATCTTCCATGAATGACCCAGACCACATACTAGAGAGGGCATCCTCTAGGGGGTGTTTTTTGTTTTTAACATTTCATGGTACTAGTGCAACACTCAGTGTGTTTTTCTGTTCTACCTCTGTCTCACTAGGGCTCCTTTTCTGATTATACATTTCATGGATTACATATTTTTAGATCAGTTCACTCCTTACCCCAAGCAGAAGTTATGATGGGTAATATATTGTAACCTATTTATTAACACGTCTACGCATGGTCCTTTGAACTACCTGTTACTATAGCATAGCATTTGGAAGATGACCGATATTTAAAAATAACAGAGATGGCTTTAAGAATCAGGAAGAAATTTCAAATAATTGAAAATATCTAGAATTTCCCAATTGAAATCTGGTTCATTCTCATCTTCTTATTTAATTCTGGCACCAGCTTGTTGTTCATCTATAGTTTCAATCCAAGTGTGGCTCGACCTATCCAAGTGCATGTCATACTTTCTGAAAATGAAATCCTTTACCTACTTGCTTTTCCTTGCATGAGTTGTTGCGTATCATTTGAAGAGGCACAGTATTCACTGAAGAGGCCCTGTAGTATTCTGAGACTGAATACAATTATCTCTGTCATATCCCAGGGGTCAGGGATGTGATGCCCCTGCCAATTGGAAAAGCCACATAAAATTTTGTGTCTTCTGGTGGCTTTTGCATTCTTTTCGCAGACTTAAAATTTTTACTTATTTTAACTTTAAAAAGAAATTTAACTTTAGAAAGAAATCAACAAAATATGTTGATATTATATAATACTATTTCTAATACTATTTATAAAATGCTATTTCTAAGTTTCTAAACCTTTTCTGTGTCATGTGTTGGCCTTCATGAGTCCTCTGTGGATTCTGCAAAATTCCCATTTAATTTCTTATATTGAAATCACTGTGGGGAAAGTGGAGATATGGAAGGAGTAATTGTATGATCACTCACAAGCAGGAGCAACTGAGAAAATTCACCATTTATAAAGGATCCCTCTTTGACTGTGACCCTACACAGGACATAGTTTATGACAAACCCGAGGATTATTGAACAAGGTTCTCTCTGATTGCATCTCTTAAAGATCATGTGTGTATGGCCTGCATTTTATTCCACTGCAGGATCTGTGAACTTTTAAATATATTTTGATATCTGCATTTCAATAAAATTAATTTCCTTTACAATCTTTTGCATTTTATTTTATACATTTATACATGTTCTGAGAAGGGGTCCATAGGCTTCACCAGACTGCCAAATGGGTTTTGCCAAAAAAGGGTTAGGAATTTCTGCTCTATTGGATCCAATGCAGTTTTTTAAGGCAAAGACAGTGGGAAATTATATTCTCAGGCCCTTTCAATGATGATATTGAAGTGGCTTACTGTCAAAAATCACTTACAAAAGTTTTCGTTGTCTTCTCCTATTTTTATCCTGGAGATCTTTGATATTTATTTAGATCATTCTAGCACATTCTGACTTTATGGAAATTCTGGCCAGTAGCTGTGGATGTCTTCAGTTTCTTTTTCTTCATGACTCCATCCATATTTTCCCCCATTCATCTAATATAAAATGACACTTTAATACTGGCATATGGCTTACAAGGCACTTTTCCATACGTTATGTCATTTAATTCTCACAACAACCTTATGAGGTAGTGCAAATATTTTTCTTCCAGGCTGTTAATGAGGGATTTGAAGTTACCCAGGTAGTAAGAATCTAGTGTCTTAGCAGGCACACCTCTTCTTAAACCTGTGCCACCCCTTTCAGGCATTCCATGATGTAATCAAGTCTTTGTTTTCAGTCTGCCAAAGGAACACAGATGCAGCCCTTGCTCTTTAAAATGAGAACATACAGAAGAATCAGTCCTGTTCTTTCCTCTTCTAGGGAAATTTGAGGGAACCCAGTTAAGAATGCTCCAAAATTGAAATCTATAAAAGGAAATCACAAAACGAAAAGTAATAGGAAGAGTAGTGGTGATAAATACATCCAATTCAGAGAAATAATTCAATCTGGAAAAAAAAATATAACAAAAATAATGCAACAAGTGAGAGCAAATTTGTTTAAAAAATAAAAACAAGAAAATCCAAACAAGAAAACACTCCAACAAAACAAAAACTTCAGAGGACAAAACAAAATTTAAAAATTACTACCTTTTTAAAGTTAAGAAAAATACCTGTATTAATATATATACATGTATATACATACATATTGCATATATATGAATGTATATATATATATATATATATATATATATTGTGCCATTAATTAACACCATATGCTTTGCAGGCAGAATAGGACATATTCTTGATATTAATTTAAAGTCTATGTATCACAATTTAAAATCACTGCAGGAAAATTTCATTTATTGTTTTTGTTTTCCATACTTCAAGTGCTGAAAATAAGCAAATGAGGGCCTGACACTGAAAACCATCTTCTATGCACCAGTAACGCTGGACAGATATAGAAGATCATGGGGGGATCTGTACTTCACATGACTTTTGATTATCTTACAATTGTATGGATCTTTTGTCTGACATGAAAGGAAATAAAGGAAGAAAATTTAGAGTCTTAAGGGGAACTTCACACTGAGTTTTAAATTGGTAACACAAAACTGTGTAGAAACAGGTATCTCAGATGAAACTTTCCTAGGAAAGGATTTTTTTTCTCTCTCTCTGTTTGTCCTCAAAAAAAATATTTCAAAACTGGAGGGAAACCAGAAGTGAGGCACCACTTGCAATGATCAGTAGAGGTAGCATTTCCTTTATGACAATTCCTGGCCAGTTCTGACAATGCCAAACACATCTTCTTCTGCAAAAGAGACTCACAAAATTCCCATTTATAAATTATACAGTGGTATTATATTATACTGACCACAGATTGCTTAATATGAAAACTTATGGCTTCTAAAAAAAAGTTAAGCCAAAGAGTTAGATTAAGGAATAAAACTGGCATAAGAAATGCGTATTTTTGATACATGGACAGTTAAAAAAAAAGTCAACATGATAGCTTTCTAAAACTTTCATTGAAAAATTGGCTATTCCAATTGAATTAACAATAGGAAGGAGTACATTGGTAAACTAGGTACGGAATTGAAAACACTAAAAGTAGGCCAGCTCTTTTTAATGGTCAAAGTAAAAGAAACAATTTGCTCTCAAGGTCAAAAGAAGATTCACATAAAACTGAAGGCATGATGAGAGAAGGAAGCAGTATAGGAGGCAACAGGGAAGGGACACCCTGGGAATTAGATTGTATATAGGCATGTCAATGAGCTCATCCAGAATCCACTGTGATACTGTGCTCCTCTACCTTCTGCAACGGGAAGAGATTCTACCCATATCCATGACTGTCCTCATTCTGTCACCCACCATGGGGGTAGAGTTGTTTGCTCTACTGGTCAGCCATGGGCAGGGCATTGAGGTTCAGGCCAGGGGGCTGGAAAGTGAGAAGATCAAATGTTGCCTCCTTTTAGATTCTGTGTGTAGTACCATTGAGAATGTCATGACCACCACTTTACCAGGCCTGTTGACAGTGAAACATTATCTAAACCCCAAGCAACTGAGAGAACATTATGAGCCTGTCATAATTTACCGGTCATGGGACTTTTTCCAGGCACAGAGGCTTAAAGAAACTTCATTGACTAACACCATGGGTGGCTATAAGGAAAGTTTCAGTAGCATTATGTGCTTTGGGTGTCTTGATGTCTACTCTCAGGGTAGCCTTGGAATGGACATTCATGCCTCAGATCTGAACCTCCTAACTCAGAGAAAACTGAGCTGCCTGTTGGACTCCCCTGATCCTATGGGGAAGTACTGATGTCTTCCTGTCATGAACCTGGGTCTCCCTTATCTCATGGCAAAGTATAATCATGGAACTCGTATTGATTCCCTTTCAAGCCTAGTCCATGCTCTCCTCCAGGAATGGTGCAGCTACCCTGAAAGCACTGTTGGTATCCTAATGTCCAAACTGAGAGAGCAAGGTTCCCATGACACAGTCGACTTTTTACTGAGGGCATCCTCTGTTTTCAAAATAAACCTAGATGCCAATGGCCAAGAAGCCTATGCCTCAAGCTGTAATAGTGGAACATCCTATAATTCAATTAACTCAGTTGTATCAGGATGAAGATAGCTATGTTGGGTCTAGGAGAATGACATCTTGTACAGGCTCACTCTGCATTATGTTAATCTGCCAGAGGGAACAATGAGTAGTCATTTACTGGGAAATAAATATGTACATGGTAGGTTTTTTTCTTAGGACATGGAAATGCTTCTAACAGTGAGAAAACAGAAGTCATCTTGCCCTTTGCTAGAGAACAAAACAACTTCTAGTAGCCACTGTCCTGGATCTCTAACCAATTACCAATTTCCTCTTGTCTCTCACCTCTAGAATACAGATATTAGTCTCTATTATATTCATTACTATTGCCCTTCAATGACTCATTTGTGTGAGTTCTTTGCTGCTGAAAGAAAAATGAACAGATGCAAAAAGTTGATATTTCTCTAGTAGCTTGTGTATAAATGAGTTTTATTTATCCTGCAACTGCATGGACCTTTTATCTGATATGAGAAGAAATAATGAAGCATGACAATTTTTGCTTTTTTTGTCGGCTCCTTCTGACATAAAGTTCTGCGGAGAATTTTTATTTCTATAGCTTAACGTAAGTGAATAATAGTTCTTTAATATATCTCATAAGACCTTTCAGGCATAACCATTGAGAGTCCTAACAAATGGACTCAATCATGAAACAGATGTTGACCAAGCATTCACTTGTTTGGAAACTATGAGCACTTTATGCATACTTTACTGAGGTCATCTGTTTATGATAAATCAGGTGTGCATCTCTTAGGTTATAATATTGTAGAGGACAGAATCAGAATCTTTGTAGTTCTTGAAAAAGCATCATTTGAAATTCAGCTTCCTTAAATATTTTCTAATGTTTCTTTTTTTCTTATTTAATTGATGTTGCCATTTAAAAATGGGGGAGGATTTGTAAATTCTCAATTAATAAGCTTTGAAACATGGTCAATCTTCAATCTTTATAACCAGCAATTGGAGAGCAGGGGCAGCTAGGTGGTGCAGTGGATAGAGTGGGAGTCAGGAGGACCTGATCTCAAAGCTCACCTCAGACACTTGACACTCACTAGCTGAGTGACCTTGGGCAAGTCACTTAACCCCAATTGCCTCATCCTGGGTCTCCTCTAGTCATCCTGATGAATATCTGGTCACTGGATTCAGATGACTCTGGAGGAGAAGTGAGGCTGGTGACCTGCACAACCCTCCCTCACTCAAAACAAAAAGTCAAGTGCAAGTCATGTCATTATTTCTCTGATGGCATGGTCTTCTTCGACAACGAAGGACGAACACACACGGGCAATTGGAGAGTACTGCTTTATCCTGAAAATCTAAAGAATATTTTCAACTTGACGTCCTTCCTGAAATATTTTTTTTTAATCAGATGTAACAGAATGAACTTATTTGAGTTCCCTTGCCAAATCCTCTAGATTTGAGGGTTCTAAATTAACCACTGGAACTTGGGGGAGATTTTCGTAAATACTCCCCATTCCAAATCACACAACTCAATTTTCTCTTGGCCTAAGAAAAGAGTTGAGAAATCAGTCACAGTACTGACTGGGTCATGATGCTGGGCTGTGCCAGAAAATGGTCATCTGAATTCACAAGGCTTTGCTAAAGGATGTACAAGCCCCTGAAATCAGGGCTATCATTGGTGACTTTCTTTCCTTTGTCTAAGACAAGAAATCTTTTCCCTTGGAATGAGTCAGATTAGCACAAGTGTAGGAACTGTTCCTTTAATGAAAATAGGGAGAAAATACACCTATCATCAGGGCTTCTTAACGTCAAAAAGAATTTTTTTCCATAACTGGATTTAAAAATAACCAATTCCTTAGTAATCTTCTAGGTTTATTTTGTGTGTTTAGAAACATTCTGAGAAGAGGTCCATGGGTTTTACCAGACTCAAAAGGAGTTTATACCACAAAAAAGGTTAAGAATCCCTAGTCAACAGGGAGGGGCTACACCTCCCTGACATGCACAAAGGCTGACTTGAATGAAGTCGTTTTCACTGAACTGAAGATTTCCTCACTTCCTTTCTTTGAGATCTTAATTTATTCAGTGTACTCATAAGGATGAGAAGGTGAATGTTAAGCTAGCTGAGCTATATTCTGAATTAGAATATATATGTCTGTATACGTATGTGCATGTGTGTGTTCTGAATTAGAAAATGGTCTAAAAAACCAGAGGGTAGCATGTAGGAGAAAATTTGTTTTCACCAAGTGTGGTATAATGGAAAGAGCACTGTACCTGGATGGAAACCTGAATTCAGATCCCATTTCAGTCGCTAGCTGGGTGGCTATCACTGATCTTCTCAATTATCATTACTGCCAATCGTAAGCCAGAGTTTCCTTGTGTGTAAGGGGGGAATTCAAATGGCAGAAAGACATAAAAATGCTTTGCAAATCTGAAAGCATTACATAAACATCCATAACAAGTATTAGTGGTAATGATGTCAACTTATTCATAACTTATTCAACGTATTCAACTTTATCCATATAGCAAAACATAATCATAAGTATAAATAAATGGTTTGGGGAGAAGTGGAGAGATTATGCAACCAGAACTGGACAGTCCAAGTTGCAAATAATTACATACTGAAGACCTAAAATAACTTGTCCTTTCCAGTGCATTTCTGGCCACCAACTCTTTCTGAAGGAGTTATAGCTGTCAAGACTTATTCAGGTATTTCAGAACTCAAATATATTCATTTATTTAAAAAATTCTCATTCTACTACATTGCTTCTTATGTGACAGTTTCTCCACCACAATATACCATTTCTTTAGTCTCAAGTGTGAGATCAAGTGATTTGGTCAAAGTGATAGCATTTTGTCCAAAGCATCAGCCATTTTAACAGCTCAGTGAAAATACTTAGTTTCTGGAGAATGAGGTGAATCCAAGGTCATCAAACATTCAACTACTGAATCTATGACAGTAAAATTATTTAGAGAAGACCTGTATTTTGAGAGCAAGAGGCAGAAACAAGTTCATAACTGGGCAGGAGTACAGGTCAGTATCCACTAGAAGCTGTTCTGCACTACAACAAAGGACAAAATGCATTTAAAAAGAAAATCACCAGTACAAGCACTTTAATGTTCCAATGAAGAATTTGCTTGATTTTTTAAAAATCAGTTAAGATTATGCCATGTCTGATGACATAGAATATGTTTATGTATTCATATATATTTCCAGAGGAATTTTCCTTTTTATTTACAAGTATCATTTTTATTTATTTATACAATTATAAATATGTGCAAAATGCTTATAACATCATAAAAATCAAGTACTTATTAAATATTACTATTATTAAATACAATTTCTATAATGTGAAATACTTTAATAATATTGATGATAAATATATAAATGTTATATAAGCAAACATCTATTTTACATATTACATGTAAAGTGTAGATAGACAGACAGATAGATAGATAGATGATAGATATTTCCTCTCTTTGTCTCCCTCCCTGCCTTCTTTATATTCTGTTCACCCTCACTGCTATTCATGCTCATTACTCCAACTTCAGGACCTTTTAAAAGACTGTAGACAAATTATCCCCTTCCCACACCTCCAAGTATGGACTTCTCAAGAACATCAAACAAACATGTCACAGAACAGAAAAGTTAGGGTTTCTTAGACTTCTGTAATCACCACACTTACTTCTCCCGTGCTGTGGAGCTGCTGAACAATATGCCTTAAATCCTCTTCATTTGCAAGTGGGTTCAGCTGGTCCTGCACATCGAATATAAACTGCTGAAGAGACATCCCCTGGTTGGGCCATTCAGTTTTCTCCAGGAGGGCAGAGTGGAGATGATCTCACACAGGCCTGTCATCGGACGGCAAACGTAATAAACATCCATTTATGTAACTAATTGTTCTCTACACACTAAACATATGCTTCTATTTTAAAGGGTTTTCGTTTTAGGATTTACATTTTATTGCTATTTAAAGTCAAATGTCATTTGGATACGTACTCTTGTTATACTTGATCTTTTTTTGGAAATAGAAAAAAAATTCTGACAGTTGTTCACAGGATCCACAATGACTTCAGTTCATAAATGGTTAATTAGAGCTTTTCCCTAGTGGCTCCAGAAAATTCACACACCTTTTTTCCATTTTTGTAGAACTGAAATAAATGTTGGCAAGCATTTCACTTCGTTTCATTCTACCGCAACATCCTGACAGTCATCTATGTCCACTGGTATGAAGATCATATCTGGGTACTTTTCACCGTGAATGAAAGAAAGACTTGATCATTTTGTACGGTCCACCCCATGTGGCCGAGAAATCACCTACTACTAATTTTTCTCCAGCATCTCTCAATTGTGAGTCAAAGTTTTCCTTGGTCCGGATCTGTTTCACCATCCGTATGGGCCATGCGGGCAGCGCTTGGGAGGAGCGGGCTGCTGACCAGGCAGAGCTAAGGCAGAGCGGGCGGCGGTTCTGGAGGTCGGGGCAACGCTGAGGGCTCAGGCAGCGCTTATTGGTCGGGGAGTGGGGAGATGGGGATCTGGTTGATTTGAAGAGTTTGAGTAACTTGGCTCGCGGTGACTTGAACTTGCTAGATCCGATTGACTTGGCAGCTTGAGCTGCTTCTTTCTGCGGGAGGCGCAATAAATTCTATTTTAGAGGGGGTTTTTTTAAGTCTATTTTAGAGTTTTTCAAATTTTAAAATTGATCTTTTGTTTTGATAAGACCTAATTCTCCCTTCCCTGATCCCAGAGAGCCTCTCCTTATATCAGGAAAAAATTTTAAAGACAAAATGAGAGAAAGATGAGAAAAAAAATATCAGAAGAACCAAACAGTACTTGTAAATAAAAAATATTTTCACCTTCACTGATAATTATTTTTATCCAGTATTACTTTTGGAGGGGGGGCACGAAAAGGACTTAGATATTTGGGATTTTGCTCTGCAGTTTTCAATGGCATCTCTAATCAGAATCCAATCATCTCTCTTTTTATATCTATCAAAAATTCTACTGAGAATTTTCATTTCTACCACTTAATGCAAATGAATAACAAGTCTCTGAATATCTCTTAAGACCTTACAGGCACAGAAATAGGAATGCGTGCAAATGTGAGCTTATTCATATGATAAATGCTGAGTGAGCAGATAGTCTTCAATCGTTTGCTGATGGACAGAACAACAGACAACTTTATGGGCAATGAAACAGGAAATGTGAGTGCGTAGATGAGGTTCTCTAAACAATAATGGTAAATTTCTGCCAAATGAAGACCAGCACTTCTTGTAGGATATTTCAGTTATATTTGTTTCAAAATACTTGTCATCCATTGTTCAATCATCCATAGAAAATGAAACCTGTAGAGTTGTATAACTAACATATAAACCACAATGAAAAAAGAGCAACTCTAATGAATTGTGAATTGAACAATCTTCCTGCCTCTACCCCTCCTCCCTCTAATCTGCCTTTCATACTGTTGCCAGAATAATCTTATTCACACACAGATATGGTCACATCAGTCTCCTGTCTCCCATATAAAGTTCAGATACCCTTCCTTGACATCCATGATCTCCTCTAACCTTGCAACACCTTAACTTAACCGTTGTTCTCATACTGCAGTCCTCCACATCTAGATTCAGCCCATAGAGTTCTCCATAGAGAGAATATCAAACAAAATGAACTATTTTCCTCTTTACTTCCCCTGCACTGGTTGAATTCACATTTATCAGTTAACAGTAAACTAAAATGCAACTTCTTACATGAATCCCTCCTTAGGTCTCATGTAGCATTTTGTCTTGCAGCTTCCTGGCATCCTTGGCATGATTTTGTGTATTGTCGTTTCTGCCTTTACTTCTCACCCCTACAATACTCCTAGAGATTAAGGACCTTGGAATTTCTAATGCCCTTATCTCCTCCAGCGCTTATACAAATGCTCTGCACACACAGATATGTGTTTATAGAATGCACATGAGGAAAGGAATTTGAATTTTCCTTTGCTCATTTTATGTTTTAGATCTACCAATGTATGTTCCTTATAAGATACAAACTTTTTTAAAAAATTAAACAAAAAACCCAAAATTATTAGAGAGTTTGTCAGTTCCTTTGTTGGAATTCACTGAGAAGCTAAATTACTCTTGCCACCTGTATATCCAGAAGGAGATATTATGAATAGTAGGTGAGACTAATATTTGATCATGTTCCTTTATCCCTGCGGATAAAGGTGCCCAGTACATGAGCCATGAGTTCTTCAGTGTAAGAGTTGGGTTGGCTGAGTCAATCAATCCAATCAACTCAACCCCACTTAAAATGAAAGTTAATATGAAATGTCCTGATACTTTCATGAGATAAGAAATGTTCTCTATTAAATCAATGACTTTAGACCAAGTGTAAAAAAAATCCTTTATAAATTTTAGCTGCTCTTGAAACTTATTCGATGAGCTTCAATGATGGTACACAAGCAGAATGTTTGAATTGAATAAAGAAATTCATACTCAATGACCTTTATGGATTTGAACTCAGGTTGTCTTGAGTCCCAGGCTAACCCTCTTATCACAGTATCACCTCACTACCGCATACATGGCAGAACCAAGATGAAACCCCATGCCACCGAGACTCTAAATCCTGAATTACCCAATTCTCCCATAGTATTTTTGCCCATTCTGTGACAGAAGCAAATAGACAATTAATTGGAAGTCCTAGAATCAAGGGTTAGAGCTCAAAAGGACCTTAAAAGTAGTCTAGCCCAATCCCTTTGATGTGGATATGAACAGTGCCCTTAGAGTTAAAAATAATACTTTGTGAAGCCCCTAGCTTATTCTGTTACAATCTTTTTCCCCCTTATCTTGAAAGATTTGCTTTTGTCTCCGTTATGCAGTATTCCCCAGGTCCTTTCATCTTTTCCCTGGGTACTCCTGCCCTGTCCTTAAATCCTTAAACCATAAAACTTCCCCTTATCCTGGCCTTGTCTTCCCACATCCTGGATCATAAAATTTCCCATCTCCTTTATTTTGTGTATCCCATCATGTCATCCGTCTTCCTCATCCTGTCCCTGATCTTTAGCCTCCATAAAAATCTCTAGAGATGCATCACTGTTCTGAAACCTCTTTATAAACATAGCTTCCCCAAATATCAGTCTCACTTAGCTTTCTTGCTAAGTACTCTTGCATCAACAAAGGTCCCAGTGGCTACAGAGAATGTCTAAGTGAATTCATTCACATCTGAACCAGCTCTCCCATCTCTCTCCTCAACACATTCTTTACATTCCAGATGAAGTGACTTGAAGCCCAGAGATTTAGTCACTTGTCCAGTCAATCCCTTAGTGCGTAGCAGAGGCTGGACTGAAGAGCCCCATTGCCTTTGACTTTATATGGAGCATTCTCTCAACCAAGACCTGTCCTATCAGACAAGTCACTTTGACTCTACTGAGTCTAATGAAATTCCTTATCTGAAAAAGAAACAGATTGAAGGTGACTATTTCTAACGACTATCTGAGCTCTACTCGCTAAGAGTCTAAAGGACTATTTAAGTTCTTCCCCTCCTTATGCTCTTGATCCTACTAGTGACCATTACTTAGTTTGGTATGGTGACTGACTGTTGGGCCTGAAGTTGAGAACAGTCAAGTTCAAATCCTACAAAGGACACTTTATTAGTGAAGTGACCCTAGTCAAGTTATTTTCTTAACCTCCCTTGGCCTCAGTTTCCCTCTATAAAATGGAGATAAGAATATTTACCTCACAGGGTATTGTTGAGTTATTTCAGGCCAGTCCCACTCTATATGGAGAGAGGAGAAAGGAAAAAAACAGGATAAAATAAAAGAGATGACAAAGAAATACTGAAATACGGAAACAACTACATGGAGAGGAGAGAATTTTATGGAGTAACACCACCATCTTATGGCTATTAAGGATATTGCCACTGAAGACTTTTCCTTGCATACTCCATGCTTAGAATGATCTGTATCCTAACATAATTACTCATTTAGAATTTTAAGATTTGCAAAATGGCTTTTTAGCAATTGACAATCTTTGATATTTTTCTGTGTCTAAATGGAATTAAATTATAGGTCAGAGAGAACCTAAGGATTACCACATTCTCCAACCTATTAAATATGAAATTACAAAAGTGTGTCATCCTTCTATCTTTAATTCTGTCATAGAAAAATTAAAAAGCAAATAAGTTTAAGAGTGGCCAATTTAACAAAATCAGATTGTCTTAATGTTGTTACTGAGGTGAGGGAATGAATTGGAATGCAAATCCCTTTTGTTTCTTCATCTAATGGCAGAACCATTCTTCACCAGTAATATCTATGTAAAATCCTATTCTTGCAAGAAAATAGTAAGAAAATTGTAAGTTTAAAAAGTTACAATAGGTTTAACTTTTTAAATGCATGTTTAGTATTATGATGTCATTTATATTGCCATATTGTGTCTTTCTCATTCTTTTTCATGGTATCTTCCAGGCTTTCCTACTTAAATTCCCCCCAGGTGAGAGTTCATTGTGTGTAAGTGTAAATTTGTGTAAGTTACATTCATATCAAAGTATGAATGTGGTGGGCCATTTATCATTGTTGTTTTCTGTAGTACTATGAGGTATCCAAAGAATTTTTCATAGATTTTTAAAAATAAGTGGTTACATCTCTTCCCAAAAAGGAAGGCCAAAGTACTCTTCTCATGCACCCCAGTTCCCTGTCAAGAAATTCCTCCTCAAGGATATGGCCAGAGGCTTCTACCACTAAGTCCCCAGACTCTTGACTCTCTGCTGCCCCTTCATTTTAAAGATAACTCATTGAGTATGATCAAATTTCTTTATTCAAGCCAAACATCCTACTTGCGTATCATCACTGAAGTTCATCTAATCATTTTCAAGGACACTCAAACCGATAAAGGATGTTTTTGCACTTAGCCTAAAGGTTTTGATTCCATAGAGAAACGTTTTTACTTTGTGAAGATATCAGGGCATTTCATATTGCCCCGTATTTTAAGCAGGGTTGAGTTGATTTGATTGACTCAGTCAACCCAACTCTTACACTGAAGAACTCACAGTTCATCTACTGAGCATCCCAGTTCACACAGGGATAAGGGGACACCGTTAAATATTAATCTCCACCTACTGTTCATAATATCTTCATCTGGGTACACAGGTGGCAAGAGTAATTTAGCCTCTCAGTGAACTCCAAACAAATGAATTGACAAGCTCTCCAATAATTATGGGTTTTTTGCTTAATTTTTTTTGAAGTTTGTATCTTCTAAGGAACCTATCAGTAGACCTAAAACAAAACTAGGGAAGGAAAATTGAAATTCCTTTCTCCATGTCCCTTATGTCTGTGTAAGCAGAATATTTGCTTAAGCACTGGAGGAGAAAAAGGCTTTAGAAATTCAAAGGTCCTTAAACTGTTGGAGTATTGTGGGGGCGAGAAATAAAGGCAGCAGTGACAATACACAAAATCATGCCAAGGACACCAGGAAGTTGCAAGACAAAATGCTACATGAGACCTAAGAGGGGATTCTTGTAAGAGGTTGCATTTTACTTTACCATTAACTGATAAATGTGAATTCAACCAGTGCAGGGGAGGGAAAGAGGAAAATAATTCATTTTGTTTGATATTCTCTCTATGGATAACACGGGCTGAATGTAGATGTAGAGGATGGCAATATGAGAACAAGAGTTAAGTTAAGGTGGTGCAAGGTTAGAGGAGATCATGGATGTCAAGAAAGAGAATCTGAACTTTATATGGGAGACAGGAGACTGATGTGACATATCTGTGTGTGAGTAAGATTATTCTGGCAACAGTATTAAAGAGATTAGAGGAAGGAGAGATAGAGGCAGGAAGATTGTTCCACTCATAATGCATTTATTTTTCATTATAGTTCTATGTTAGTTATACAACTCTACAAGTTTCATTTTCTTTGGATGATTGAACAATGAATGTGAAGTATTTTGAAACAGATATAACTGAAATATCCTACAACAAGAGCTGGTCTTCATTTGGCAGAAACTTACCATTATTGTTTAGGGAACCTTATCTACCCACTCACATTTCCTGTTTCATTGCCCATAAAGTTACGTTTTTCTGTCCATCAGCAAATGAGTGAAGACTATATGTTCACTCAACATTTATTGTATGAATGAGTCCACATTTGCATGCATTTCTTTTCCTGTGCCTGTAAGATTTTAAGAGATATTTAGGGAACTATTACTCCTTCACATTAAGTGGTAGAAATGAAAATTCTCAGTGGAATTTTTGATAGATATAAAAAGAGAGATGACTGGATTCTGATTAGAGGTGGCATTGAAAACTGCATAGTGGCAACTTAGTCCTTTGTGCCCCCTCCCAAAAAAGTAACATTAGATAAAAATAATTTTCACTGAAAGTGTACCTTTAATGTACTGATTGATTTTCCATTTCCTCTCATTCTTTCTTTAAAAAAAAATTCTGTGATGTAAGGAATGTTTCTCTGAGATCAGGAACGGATGAAATTAGGTCATATCCCCCCAAAAAGATCAATTTTAACAACTTTAAAATAGACTTTCTTGCATCGCTCACAGAAAGAAGCAGTTCAGGCTTCCATGTCATCGGGACCTAGCAAGTTCAAATCACTGGGACCCAAGTTACACAAACTCTTCAATTCAACCAAAACCCCACTTCCCCCACCTCATCCCCACCCCCCACTCCTGTCCAGACAAGCGCCCTTCAGCGGTCTCGGTCCCCGCTTTCGGCGCAACCTGACCCCTCAGCCCTGCCCCGATCTCCCGAACTGCCCTCGCCTCGCCCCGCTCCTCCCAAGTGCTGCCCACGCCGCCCATACAGATGGTGAAACAGATAGAGACCAAGGAAAACTTTGACTCACAATTGAAAGATGCTGGAGAAAAATTAGTAGGAGTTGATTTCTCGGCCACATGGGGTGGACCATGCAAAATGATCAAGCCTTTCTTTCATTCACTTGGTGAAAAGCACCCAGATGTGATCTTCATACCAGTGGACCTCGATGTCTGTCAAGATGCTGCTGCAGAGTGTGAAGTGAAATGATTGCCAATTTTTCAGTTTTGCAAAAATGGAGAAAAGATGAGTGAAATCTTCTGGAGCCAAAAAAGGAACATTAATGAATTGAACTGTGGATCTTGTGAACAGTGTGGACAACCGTCAGCTGTCTAATTATACAGCTTATATTTTTTTCTATTTCCAAAAAAAAAAAAAGATCACGTGTAACAAGAATATGCATCCATATAACATTTGACTGTAAATAACAGTAAAATGTAAATCCCAGAAGAAACCACTTTAAAATAAAAGAAAGCATCCATTTAGTGTGTAGAGAATGATTAGTTACACAAATGGATGTTCATTACGTTTGCCCTCCATTGACACGCTTGTGTGAGATCATCTCCACTCTTCCCCTCCTGGAGAACACTGAATGGGCCAAAATCAGCTGATGTCTCTTCAGCTGTTTGTATTCTATTTGCAGGACCAGCTGAACCCACTCGCAAATGAAGAGGATTTAAGAAACATTGCTCAGAAGATCCACAGCAGGGAGAAGTGAGCAGTCTACAGTGTGGTGATTAAAGAAGTCTAAGAAACCCTAACTTTTCTGTTCTGTGACATGTTTGCTGTTCTTGAAAAGTGTGTACTTGGAGGATAGTGGGAAGTAGTGGGAAGGGGATAATTTGCCCACAGTCTTTTAAAAGGTCCTGAAGATAGAGTAATGAGCATGAATAACAGAGAGGCTGGGTAGAGCAGAGAGGAAGGAGGGAAGGAGACAAAGGGAGAATATATATATATATATATATATACATATACACATATATATGTATGTATGTATATATTACATATAACATATAAATAATAGATATTTGCTTATATATTTATATATTTATCATTAATATTATTAAAGTATTTCACACTGTAGAAATTATATTGCATAATAGTAATATTTAATAAATGCTTGATGTTTATATGATGTTTATAAATATTTCCAATGTATAAATAATTATTTCAATAAAAATGATACATATAAATGAAAAGAAAAATTACTCTGGAAATATACATGTGTATAAATATATATGTATGTATATATATGCATATTCATATATACACACATTCTATGTCATGAGACATAGCATAGGCTTAACAGGTTTTTTTTTAAAAATTAAGCAAATTCTTCATTGGAACATTAAAGTGCTTGAACTGGTGATTTTCTTTTTAAGTTTTTGCCTTTTGCTCTAGCACAGAACAACTTCCAGTGGCTATTGACCTGTACTCCTGCCAAGTTTTGAACTCACCTCTTTGCCTCTCACTCTCAAAACACAGACTATTGGTCTTCTCTACATAATTTTACTGTCTTGTAGATTCAGTGGTTGAATTTTTGATGGGGCCTGGATTCACCTCATTCTCCAGGAACCATGTATTTTCACTGAGCTGCTAAAAAGGGCTAATACCTTGGACAAATTCTTGTCACTTTGACCAGATCACTCAAGCTCACACTTGAGACTAAAGAAATGTTATGTTGTGGCAGAGAAATTGTAGGATAAGAAGCAATGTACTATAATGGGAATTTTTTAAATAAATAAATATTTTTGTTCTGAAATATTTGAACATTCTTGACCTGGAAGCTATAACTCCTTGATAAAAGAACTGGTAGCCAGAAATATATTGGAAAGGACAAGTTATTTTAAGTCTTAAATATGTAATATTTGTGACTTGGATTGTCCAGATCTGGTTGCATCATTGCTCCATTCCCCTCATAAACCATTTATCTAGACTTACAAATATGTGTTGACATAAGGACAAGTTGAATATGTTGAATAAGTTATGAATAACTTGATGAATAATTCTTAGGGCACTACTCCAAATAACTGTTATGGATGTTTATGTAATGTTTTCAGATGTGCAAAGCATTTTTATGTCATTTTGGTGTTTGAATTCCCCCCTTACACACAAGGAGACTCTGGCTTACGATTGCCAGTAATAATTGAGAAGATCAGTTATGGTCACAGAAGCAGAGATTGAGACGATCGGATTTCAGGTCTCCATCCAACTTCAATGGCCTTTCCGTTATACTATACTAGCTGATGACAAAAGTTTCTCCTACATACTAGTCTCTGGTTTTTTAGACCACTTTCTAAATCAGAATACATATAAAAATACACATACAGACACATACATATGTATGTATATATGTATATACACACACATACACACAGACATATATTCTAATTCAGAAGATTAGAAAGATAGATAGACAGACAGACAGACGGACAGATAGATAGATAGGTCAGCTAGCTTAACTGGCTTAACATCCCCTCTCTCATCCTTATGAGTGCACTGAGCAAATTAAGATTACAAAGGAAGTAAGGAAATCTTCAGTCCAGTGACAATGGCTTAATTAAAGTCTGCCTTTGTGCATGTCAGGGAGATGCAGACCCTCCCTCGAGAATAGGGATTCTTAAACATTTTTGTGGCATAAACTCCTTTTGTAGTCTGGTAAAACCCATGGACCCCTTCTGAGAATAATTTTTTTAAATACACAATGTAAAATATAGAAGATAACTAAGGAACTAATTATTTTTAAATCCAGTTATGGAAAAAAAAAATGTTTTCAAGTTCATGGAACCCAGGTTCCTGATGGTAGGTGTACTTTTCCCCTATTTTCACTAAAGGGACAGTTCCTACACTTGTGCTAACCTGGTTCATACCTAAGCAAAGGATTGCTAGTCTTAGACAAAGGAAAAATAGCCACCAATGATAGCCCTGATTTCATGGTGACTTTTACATCCTTTAGCAATGTCTTGTGAACTGAGATGATTGTTTCCTGGCACAGCTCAGCATCACGACCCAAGGAGTGACAGTGCTGTGGTTGATTTCTCAACTCGGTTCTTGGGTGAAGGGAAAATTGAGCTCTGTGATTTGGAATGGGGAGGATTTAGGAAAAGCTCCCCAAGTTTCAGGTAGTTAATTTAGAACCACCAAACCTAGAGGATTTGACAACGGAACTCAAATAAGTTTTGTTACCTCTGATTTAAAAAAAAAAAATTATTTCAGGACGGAGATCAAGTTGAAAATATACTTTGGATTTTCAGAAGAAAGCAGTACTCTCCAATTGTTGGTAATGAAGATTGAAAGTTGACCATGTTTCAAAGCTTATTAACTGAGAATTCACAAGTCCTCCCCCATTTTTAAATGGCAGCATAAATTAAATAAGAAAAGAGAAACATTAGAAAATATCTAAGGATGCTGAATTTCAAATGGTGCTTTTTCAAGAGCTACAAAGATTCTGGTGCCATTGTCTACAATATTATAACCTAAGAAATGCATAATTGATTTATCATGAACAGATGACCTCAGCAAAGTATATATGTAAAGGGCTCGTAATTTCCATGGATGAGCAATTGAATGACATATACATGATTGGTCAATATCTGTGTCATGTTGAGTTCATTTGTTAAGAGTCTCAATGCCTGTGCCTGAGAGGTCTTATGAGAGATATTCAGGGAAGTGTTATTCACATAGGTTAAGCAATAGAAATAACAATTCTCATCAGAAATTTATGTCAGAAGGAGATGGCAAAAAGAACTTGAACATCATATACAAGCTGTTGTGTTCATTTTTCTCTAGGCAGCAAAGAACTCTCACAAATGAGTCACTGAAGGGTCATCCTAATGAATATAATAGAGACTAATATCTGTATTCTGGGGGTGAGAGACAAGAGTAAATTGACAAGTGGTTAGAGATTCAGGGCAGTAGCTACTGGAATTTGCTTTATTCCAAAACAAGCCACAAGATGACTTTCTTTTTCTCACTGATAGAAGCATTTCAATGTACTAAGAAAAAAGCCTTCCATATACATATTTATTTCCCAGTAAATGACTACTCATTGTTCCCTCTGGCAGATTAACATAATGCAGAGTGAGACTGTACAAAAAGTCATACTCCTAGACCTAAGATGGCTCCGCACCAATGTTTTGGGAAAGTTCATCTCTGTGGAGACTCCCAAAGCCCTACATTACAGGGGCAGTACCCCATGGAGGACATTCAGCATCTAGTACCAGACAGTGACACAGAAGAATTAATCCAGATCCTGGATGCCATGAACATCTGTGCCTGTGACCTGAGCAGCGGGACCATGGTAGGATCCCTGCCCTCATCAAGACTGACAACTTGCAAGGGTCCTGGACTGATGAAGAGGATGAAGTGAAGAAATATGAAGGGGTGCAAATTTCCCCCGTGGAGCACCTCATCCCTTTCCCCTGTGGGATCTTTCACAAGGTACAGATGAATCTGTGTCAGTGGATTCACCAACAGAGCCCTCAAGGGGATATGGACCTGGAAATGTGGGTGAATGACTCCAAAATCACTTTCTTGGGAGGCAGAGTTGCTTGCTGTACTGGTCAGTCATGGGCAGGGCATTGAGGTTCAGGTCAGGGGGTTGGAAAGTGAGAAGATCAAATGTTGCTTGCTTCTAGATTCTGTGTGTAGTACCATTGAGAATGTCATGACCACCACTTTACCAGGCCTATTGACAGTGAAACATTATCTAAGCCCCCAGCAACTGAGAGAACATCATGAACCTGTTATGATCTACCAGCCATGGGACTTTTTTCCAGGCACAGATGCTTAAAGAAACCTCATTGACTAATACCGTGGGTGGCTATAAGGAAAGGTTTCAGTAGCATTATGTGCTTTGGGTGTCTTGATGTCTACTCTCAGAGTAGCCTCAGAATGGACATTCATGCTTCAGAATTGAACCTCCTAACTCAGGGAAAACTGATCCACCTGTTGGACTCACCTGATCCCATGGGAAAGTACTGGTATCTTCCCTTCATGAACCTGGGTCTCCCTGATCTCATGGGAAAGTATAATCATGGAATTCTTAATGATTTTCTTCCAAGCCCAGTTCATGCTCTCCTCCAGCTACTCTGAGAGTACTGCTGGCATCCTAATGTGCAAACTCAGAGAAGTAGGCTGCCATGAAGCAGTCAACTTTTTACTGAGGGCATTCTTTATTTTCAAAATAAACCTGGATGACAATGGCCAAGAAGTCTATGCCTCAAGCTGTAATAATGGAACATACTATGATTCAATTAGCTCAGTTGTATCAGAATGAGGAAGTCATAGGTATGGGCAGAATCTCTTCCCACTGCAGAAGGGAAAGGAGCACAGTATCACAATGGATTCTGGATATATTCATTTGCATACTTATGTACAATCCAATCCCCAAGATCTCCCCTACCCTTTGCCTCTTCCACTGCCTCCCTCTCTCCTCATGCCTTCAGTTTTATGTGAATCTTCTTTCAACCTTCAGAGCAAACTATTGCTTTTAGTTTAGTCATTAAAAAGAGTTGTTCTATTTTCAGTGTTTTCAATTTTGTACCTAGTCCATCAATATACTGCTTCCTGTTTCTATTAAATTTAAATGGACAACTTTTCAGTAAACTTTTTTTTTAACTCTGCATGTATCAAAAATGTGCAAATCTGGTGGAGTCAAAATGGTGGAGCAGAAAGATGCACATAATCTAGCGCTTTCCACACATCCCGTAAAATACATGTAGAAAATGACTCTAAACAAATTCTAGAGCAGCAGAAGCCACAAAACAAAAGCGTGAGGGAGATTTCCAACCCAAGATGGCCTAGAAGGGCCAATAGGAAATGTCTTTAGCATGCAATGGAGAACAGCCCAGCCCAAGAAGCCCAGCCTAGCCATGGTGGCGTGGCCCAGTAGCGACAGTTCTGGAACAGGCTGCTGGGGTGGAATCCTCAGCAGCAGCAGGGATTCTCAGATCCTTCTACCCACAAATGCCAAAGACACTTCAAAGACACTTTTCACTTCAGTGAAAAAGCATTTTCTTCTGGGTGAGAAGGGAGCAGTGTCCTTCCCTAGCTCTGACTCTAGGTGACAACAGCAGCAGCAGCAGCAGTGTCATTTTTGAAGCCTTAAACCTAAAGCCCCTGGGGGAATTGAGACCCTGATGTGGATCTCAGTGCTGAGTGGCAGTCCAGGGGTGAGGAAGAGTGCTGACTGGTGTGCTGGAGCTGTTAGAGGCTCTGGAAAGGGAATTCTACTTGGAGATCCTAGGCAGAAAAGCTTTGGTAGCTCCCAGACAAGAGCATAGGCCAGGAGAGGAGGAAACTCCTCTCCCTTGATTGAGACACCTTGGGGGAACTGAGAACTTACAGGTCCCCAGAGTATACCCCCCTCTTGACAATGAACTCAAAAGTCAAGTAACTGACTAGAAAAATGCCCAAGAAAGGGAAAAAATAAGACTATAGAAGGTTATTTTCTTGGTGAACAGGTATTTTCCTCCATCACTTTGGATGAGGTAGAATAACACTTACCATCAGAGACTTCCAAAATAAATATACAATGGTTTCAGGACATGGAAGAACTCAAAAAGGATTTTGAAAGTCAAGTAAGAGAGGTGTAGGAAAAATTGGGAAGAAAAATTACAGCAATGCAAGAAAATCATGAAAAGCAAGCCAACACCTTGCTAAAGGAGACCCCAAAAAATGCTGAAGAAAGTAATACCTGTAAAAACAGGCTAACTCAATTGTCCAAAGAGGTCCAAAAACACAATGAGGAGAAGAATGCTTTGAAAAGCAGAGTTAGTCAAATGGAAAAGGAGGTTCAAAAGCTCACTGAAGAAAATAATTCTTTAAAAGTGAGAATGGAGCAGATGGAAGCTAATTACTTTATGGGAAACCAAGAAATCACAAAAAAAAAAAAAGGATGAAAAAATGAAAGATAATGTGAAATATCTTATTGGAAAAAAAACTGACCTGGAAAATAGATCCAGTAGAGGCAACATAAAAATTATGGGACTACCTGAAAACCATGATAAAAAAAAAAGAGCTTAAAAATCATCTTTCATGAAATTATCAACAAAAATTCCCCTAATATTATAGAACCAGAGGGTAAAATAAATATTGAAAGAATCCACCAATCACCTCCTGAAAGAGACCTGAAAAGAGAAACTCTTAGGAATATTGTAGCCAAATTTCAAAATTTCCAGGTCAAGGAGAAAATATTGCAAGCAGATAGAAAGGAACAATTCGAGTATTGTGGAAATGCAATCAGGATAACACAGGATCTGGCAGCTTCTACATTAAGGGACCTAAGGGCTTGGAATATTATATTCCAGAAGTCAAAGGAACTGGGATTAAAACCAAGAATCATGTACTCAGCAAAACCAAGTATAATACTTCAGGGGAAAAAATGGTCATTCAGTGATTTAGAGGACTTTCAAGCATTGTTGATGAAAAGACCAGAACTGAATAGATAATTTGACTTTCAAACACAAGAATCCAGAGAAGCATGAAAAGGTAAACAGGAAAGAGAAATCATAAGGGGCTTACTAAAATTGAATTACATTCCTACATGGAAAGATCATATTTGTAACTCGAGACTTTTCTCAGTATTGGGGTAGTTTGAGGGATTATATACATATACACAGAGGGCACAGGGTGAGTTGAATAGGTAGGGATGATATCTAAAAATATACAATTAAGGAGTGAAAGAGGAATATATTGGGCGGAGAAAGTGAGAAATGAAATGGGGCAAATTATCTCTCATAGAAGAGGCAAGAAAAAGTTTTTCAGTGGAGGAGAAGAGGGAGGAGGTGAGAGAGAAAAAGTGAAGCTTACTCTCATCAGGTTTGGCTTAAAAAGGGAATAACATACATGCTCAATATGCTATGAAATTCTATCTTACACTACAGGAAAATAGGGGAGAAAGGGATAACTGGGGTATGGGGGGATGATAGAAGGGAGGGCAAATGGCAGGAGGGAGCAATTAGAAGTAAACATTTTTGGAGAGGGAGAAGCTCAAAAGAGAGAATAGAATAAATGGGGGGCAGGATAGGATGAAGGGAAATATAGTAAGTCTTTCACAACATGACTATTATGCAAGTCTTTCACAAAACTATCCATATATATCCTATACTGAATTGTTGCCTTCTTAGTGGGGATGGGTGGGGAGGGAAGAAGGAAGAGAAGTTGGAACTCAAAGTTTTAGGAGCAAATGTTGAGAATTGTTTTTACATACAACTGGGAAGTAAGAAATACAGGTAATGGAGTATAGAAATCTATCTTGCCCTACAAGAAAAGGGAGAAGATGAGGACAAGGGAAGGGAGAGGTGTGATAGAAGAGAGGGCATATTGAGGGAAGAGGTAATCGGATGCACGGCATTTGTGGGTGGGAGGAGGGGAGAGATAGGGAGAAACTTTGGAACTCAAAATTTTGTGGAAATGAATGTTGAAAACTAAAAATAAATAAATAAACATTTTTTAAAAAGAAAGATGACAGTTGGGCAAATTGATGCCTTTCATATGCAAAATTGATTGTGGCTAAATAGCCAATCACAAGGCTTTTTCACAGACAGAAACAGTCACGGAATCCCTGTGCATCTTCTGAATTAAGGAGCAGGGCCCTTCCACTACATATCATCTTGAATTTTTTAAATAAACTCCCTTAGTCCTTATGTGGCCCCCAGATACTCCTAGGACTGAGCTTCATTGATCAGTCTGCCATCACAAATGCATACAGCACCCCTCTCCTTGTCTCATTTTTATCAAGAACTTTAATCCCTCTTGCCTTCCCTATTTTAGGGCTTCTTAAACTTTTTCCACTCAGTACCCCTCCAACACTTCTTAAACTGTTTAAGAAGCACTGCATTTCAAAGAGTCTTCATAGCCACTGAGAATGGTGATGAACAGCATGACTCTAAAAGTGTCCAAGGACATGTAGTGGGAATCTAAAATCAAGTACATTCTTCCTAGTCATCTCCTTAATAAAAAAACAATAAGAAATCACTTCAAAAAAAATGAGTTGGCAATTTGATCGAGGATCCACAGCAAAGGAGGACACAGAAACATTTCCATAAATTGTATATAGAAAAACTATCTTGTCCAACACACTTATTAAATCTCAAGTATGGAAAAAGTGTAATACTCTATAGTTTGATTATATGATTTACAAACTCTGCATGTTTAAGAAGCCAGCAAGAGTTCATTCCTCAAACTAGCTCTTAAAAAAAAAGAATTCTGTTCACTTGTTTGGTTCTGCCTTGTGAAAGGCTAGGGGTTTTGCTTAAGATTTTGCTCCTTTTTTTAGTATCTTTATTTGACTTTGGCAGAATTAAAAATACTTCAAAATCTAAATGAATAAAAGAATGATTTCTAATTGGAAGGGAAATAACCATTTTATCTCATTAAATAGATTAGTTTCCCTGACTTACAGTCATTGATTCTTGCTGACTAAGCCCTGACTTCTCATTTTCCATGAGCAAATAGATGATTGAACCATTTACTGCTGTGGTCATGTGCTCCCTTTCCCCCTTCCTGAACCCCAACGTGATGAGAATTTTGCAAAAAGTCTGGGTGTTGTTGCTTCATAAGCAGTGTGGAGATTACAACCATTCAGCACCTCCCAAGGAGTGAATCACAGTCAGGAGACATGGGAGTGTAGAGTAGAAATGCTTCCTTTTCAATTATTTGACTGATATTGGATCTTTGGGTTTGGAGAAGAGAAATCAGGGTCTTTGTTGGCAAAATCCTAAGCTCCTGAACTTGGCTGGGAACTGTGTTGACTGCTTGGTGACGGGCTCATTAGAGCAGGATGCCTACTGTTGTGTTGAAACTGACTGTCCTAAAGCAGGTGTCCATTTGCTGCTCCTCAAAGTCACAGTTCACCACCAGAACTGTGGAAGTGGGAGGGACTGCAAGTCAGACAATCTGGTTAAATCCCAGGATTGACTTCCTGTGTGACAGGAGTGAATTATTTTGCCTTGCTCAGTCTCAGTCTCCCTCCTGGTACCTTCCAGCTTGAAATCCGTGTTTCTTTCATCAGCAGATGAACTTCTGCTTTGATTTCCTCATTTGTAAAACTGACAAGACGATGTCCAAGATCCCTCCCAGAAATAATGATCAAGGATATATCAACCCCACAAAATGCCCCCAAAAAACCCAAGGGTTTCTTCATTGGACAGTCAATCAATGCATAATTTATTAAGTGCTTGCTGTATGCCAGGCACTGTGCCAGGCTCTGAAGTTATGAAGAAAGATAAAACTAGCTCTGATGAGGGCTAGAAAGATAGAGGACCCCAAGATTGGAGTTGCTTACTTGGGCTGTTTAAAAAAGAATTCACAGATTCAAGCATTCTTGAGGTCAAGGTGGTAAAGATTTATTACGCTTTTCAAGGTGCAAGAGTTTGTAAAGAACCAGGAAACTTAGAAGAGTATAGTTAAAGTTTATATAGGATAATCTGTAGTAAGACATGTGCCAGATATGCTACCTAGGCTATTCAAGGTGGTGATTAGGAAGTAATTAAGGAGTGGTTAGTTCTTAAAGGAACATACACTTTTAGTATCTACTGTGTGAGTATTGTACCCAGAGTATAGCCCAATGGGGGCCGGGGGTGCGGTTACATAGAGGTGTGGTTTAAGGCCTCAGAGGTCCCAAAGTCAACCACCAGTCAGGTCTGACTGAGGAAGACCTAGTCTGCTCTCATCAATGTCTTGTTACAACAAGATAAACATAAGGGAATATACATGTGTCTAAGTCTAGGATGCTTATGATTGGTCGTTGAATAGTAAATGTCATAATGACCCAGTACACAGCCAGTTCAGCCAGTACACAGCTGTTTCAAACTAATACATTCTATAGGTGCAGTTGGCTACTGTATCAGGAAGAGAAATAGCAGTTTTTGCTGAGGCAGGCTATCCTTGGACTAGGGAGAAAATAGTGTTTTGAGGCTAGGAAGAAATGTGATTTTTAGAGAGAAATGTGATTTTAAGATTCAGGTCTAAGCACAGGCACCTGAGCCCCCCATCAGCTCCTGACCACAAGGAGTTCAAATCTGAATAAAGGAGGCAGTGTGTAAATACAACTAGATCCAGATTTGTACCACTAACACAATAGGCTAATTCACACAGAATATTTCCATTGTTTCCATCTGGCAAGAACCAATTATCAATTTTATTTAATTATTACCTCACATATTGCTCATTTGATGCCTCTAACCAGACCACTTCACAGGAGTCAATATTTGCACTAATGAGACCTAGTTCTCAGCAGGGTACATAGAAGATAGATCTCAGAGGGGAATGGAAATGATTCCTACAGAAGGTATTGTTGGAATTGAGTTCATGTTGTTGCTGTTGGTCCTTTGTTCTCAGAGTGATGGGGTGGTTGAGTGCATGTGCTTGGGCCCCAAATGTAAAATTAACATTTCTCATTAAAAATAACCTTTTTCACTAGTCTCAAAATACTATCCTAGGCAGTTTCTCCCTAGCCCAACAACACAGCCTGCCCCAGAAACAACAATTATCTCCTTTCTTGATACAGTAGCCAGTTGTACCTATAAAATTTATTAGTCTGTGTAACTGACTGAAAAGACTGTGTACTGGGTCATAACTACATTTACAACTAACTGACCACTCATATGTATCTTGGACTTACACGTATACTCCCTTTCCATTTGTCTTGTCTAACAAGATCATTCATGAGAGCAGCCTGATATTCCTTCCTCATTCCTGACTGCTATTTGACTTAGTTACCTTTCAGGCCTAAAACCAAACCTGTATGTAGCCCTATTTTCCAATGAACTCTGGGCAAAATACCTGTACAGTACATACCAAAAGTGCATGTTCCTTTAAGAATTGACCAGTCTTAGTCCTACCATATTCTTTATATGATACAAATATAGTTCTGATACCTAAACCAGGAAGAACCAAAACAGAGAAGGAAATTTATAGACCAATTTCTCTAATGAATATAGATGCAAAAATTTTAAATAAGATTTTAGCAAGAAAAATACAACAACTTATCATGAGAATAATACATTATAATGAGGCAAGATTCATACCAGGAATGCAGGGCTGGTTCAATATTAGGAAAACTATTAGCACTGTTGATCATATCAACAACAAAACTAACAGAAACCACATGATTATCTCAATAGATGCAGAAAAAGCTTTTGACAAAATACAACACCCATTCCTATTGAAAACATTGCAAAGCATAGGAATAAATGGAACTTTCCACAAAATAATTAAGAGTATCTACCTAAAACCATCAGTAAGCATTATATGCAATGGGGATAAGCTCGATGCATTTCCAATAAGATTAGGGGTGAAACAAGGACGTCCATTATCACCACTGTCATTCAATATAGTACTACAAATGTTAGTTGTAGCAATAAGAGAAGAAAAAAGAAACTGAAGGAATTAGAATAGGCAAAGAACAGACTAAGTTATCATTCTTTACAGATAATATACTTAGAGAATCTCAGAGAATCAAGTAAAACACTATTTGAAATAGTAAAAGACTTTGGCAAAGTTGCAGCTTACAAAATAAATCCACATAAATCATCTGCATTTCTATATATTACTAAGAAAGCACAACAAGAAGAGATAGAAAGAGAAATTCCATTTAAAGCTATGGTAGATACCATAAAATATCTGGGAGTCTATCTGCCCAAACAAACCCAGGGACTATATGAACACAATTACAAAACACTTTTTGCACAAATGAAGTCAGATCTTAGTAAGTGGAAAATCATCAGTTACTTGTGGGGAGGCCCAGCCAATATAATAAAAATGACAATTCTACCTAAATTAATTTACATATTCAGTGCCATACCAATCCAACTACCAGATAATGATTTTCTAGAACTAGAAACCAGATCTTCATCTGGAAGAACAAAAGGTCCAAAATATCAAGGGGACTAATGAAAAGAAATACTAGGGAAGATGGCCTATCTCTACCAGATCTCAAATTGTATTATAAAGCAGCAGTTATCAAAAACCGCTTGGCACTGACTAAGAAAGAGGGAGGTAGACCAGTGGAATAGGTTAGGTACTCAAAACACAGTAGTCAATGAATATTGCAATCTACAGTTTGATAAACCCAAGGATCCCAGCTTCTGGGATAAGAACTCACTGTTTGACAATAATTACTGGGAAAAGTGGATAACAGTGTGGTGGAAACTAGGCATAGATCAATGCCTGACACTGCACACAAGAATAAAGTCCAAAGGGTACATGATCTTGGTATAAAGATTGATACAATAAACAAATGAGTGGAGCAAGGAATAGTGTGTTTATCAATTTTATGGAGAATGGAAAGATTTTTGACCAAACAAGAGATAGAAAACATTATGAAGTGCAAAATGGATAATTTTGATTACATTGAATTGAAAAGTTTTTGCACAAGCAAACCCAATGCAACCAAGATTAGAAGGGAAGCAGAAAACTGGGGATTTTTCCAACTAGTATCTGTTATAAATACCTCATTTCTAAAATATATACAGAACTCAGTCAAATGTACAAGAATACAAGTCATTCCCCAATTGATAAATGGTCAAAAGATATGGACAGTTTTCAGAGGAAAAAATTAAAGCTATCTATAGTCATAAGAAAAAATGCTCTAAATCACTCTTGATTAGAGAGGTGCTAATTAATAGAACTCTGAGATACCACATCACACCTATCAGATTGGCTAAGATGACAAAACAGGAAGATGATAAATGTTGAAGAAGATATGGGAGGGTTGGAACACTCATTCATTGTTGATGGAGTTTTGTTGAGGAAGGACAGCATTCCAGGCATGGGGGACAGCTTGCACAAAAATAGGGAGGTGGGAAAATGATGTGTTTGAGGAACAACAAATCAGTCAGCATATAGTTGGATGGTAAAATTTGGGATGGGAAGTGTAAAAGCATTGGAAAGGTAAGAAGAGACCAGGTCCAGAAGGACTTTAGATGACAACTTGAGGACTTTGTATTTGAGTCTAACTATTGCTTCCTCTAATCTATGCAACCAACCATTCCTCTCATTAGCTTCAGGACCTCCAGATATCCCAAAATCAGAAGGTTGCTTCCCATTTTGGATACGTTCACATGGGACACTTGTTTGCCTGTGACCATGAAAAACAAACACAAAAGAGGCAAGGATAAAATCCAGGTTTCAGCTTGTCTTAATTGCCATGGCAACACAGAGGTGGAAAAGAGGAGCTGACCAAGTCATTCTCTCACAAGGTGGTCCATTCTAACTCATCAGAAAGTTCTTCCTTATTTTAAGCTGAAATGTGTCTCCCAATAACCTCCCTGCATGAATTCTTCTTCTGTCTCATAGAGCTACACAAAATTCTAAATCTTTATCCACATGATGGATTTTGAAAATTTGGATATTTGAAATATTTGATGATCGACTCTGCTGTAACCTATCTTTCTAAGGTTAAACATCCTGACTTCTTTCAATCCATACTGGTGTGACATGGTTTCCAGAGTTCATCATCACCCTTTTCTGGACAAGTCCCTAAAATGCAACTCCCAGAATTTCACCCAATTCTAGATTATTTGTGTGAATAAGGACAGTCCAAGGAGTTCAGAAGCTGTTCAGGGAATTTTTTTTTCCATATTAGAGTCAACTAGAACCATCTCCTAGAAGAACTGTTCTCAGGGAACATCTAGGTGGTGCAGTGGATGGAATGTTGGGTCTGGAGCCAGGAAGATTCATAGTCCCAGACACTTATTAGCTATGTGACCCTGGACAAGTCACTTAATTTTGTTTGCCTCAGTTTCCACATCTGTAAAATGAGCTGAAAAAGGAAACAATGAACCACTCCAGTATCTTGGCCAAGAAAGCCACAAAACAACTGAACAACTCTAACCTTCCAGAAGAGGGATATTTTCCAGAAGAGGGGTAGTTTCCAGAAGAGGGGTATTTGTCAAAGGTTCTGAGAAGTCAAACAACTTGCCTAAAATTATCCAGCGAGCTGCAGAATTGCCAAGGAAACCCCAATGGGACAAGAAAGAGTCAGACACAACTGAAATGACTCAGCAACCACAACAAGGAAGAAATGGAAGGGATATGCGATAGGTCTCCAGTCTACCAGTTCAAAGAGAAGAGAGAGAAAATGTTTCTGAAATGCAGTTAATAGAACTGGCCAGTAACCCAGAATTATGGGAGAGTTCAAATAGTGAGAGATCTGCTAGATGCCTAATTTTATTCAGAAAAGTGTATCTGATAAATCCTTGAAGTGAATTAATAATAATTTCATTTCTTAAAAGGTAGAGAAAGTAATGAAGAGAACTGCTCTTGACTTAACTGTGACAATATGATAGAAGTAATAGAAACAAGATCACCTTGGAATTTGCAATAGTAAAGGCAATGAATGGTGGACACAGTCAGATGTGGACTCCTTTTCACTAAGAGAGGTGAAGTTTAGGCTCTGGACTATTAGCAGAGAGAAGACAGTTGGTAGAACCAATGTATTCTCTTACAGGAAAATGGTAGGTAGCACTCAACTGATCATTGCAGCTGAAGCCCATGAGGAGACAAGAGCAACAACTGCTTGGGTGGGGGGAAGAGGGGAGGGAGAGGAAGGGAATGATAAGGGAGAGAGAGAGGAAGGTGAAGATGAAAGGAGAGAAGGAGGAAGGGGGGAAATGGGGAAGGAGAGGAGAAGAGTAAGAAGTAGGGAGAAGGAAAGTCAGGGGCAGGAGCAAGTGGGAGACAAATGCCAGTGGGCAGCAATGCCAGCATGTAGCCCTCACCAGAAGATACAGTTCTCTCTGCAGCATCAGAAGCTTAAGGGCTCCTACAACAGCTTCGTATTGCCCAAGCCCCCATTCATTGTGTCTTTGTGTGTTGACTCTCCCCAGTTTTTTGTCTACTTATAGGAGAGTTTGTGTCAGGTTTATGGGACGAATGTTCTCTTATTTTTCTTACTCTGTACTAGTTCCTAAATTTTTTGTGCTTTGAAGAAGAAAAAACAACTCAAATCTTAGATTGGATTAATAAATTAATAAGTCAATAATATTTTAGCATATTGTTTATGATGTTTCATTGGACTGATTAGAGTTAAGGGAAGACACAAGGACTATCTTCAAAGAGGGCATCATCTAGATTATTATTATAAGTAACTAGGAATTATTACTCCATAAGCCAAAAATTCAGAGACCTGAACAAAAAGAAATAGATTTATGATTTACTGAGACAGCCTCAGGTTACTTTAATTCAGTTCAGCAAACATGTCTTTAGTCACTAGGATATGCCAGGGGTTGTGCCAGGTAATGAGCATCCAAAGACAATAATGAAACAAGAGCTTACATTCTCCTTGGGGAGTAGAAGTTGTACACTCACTGGTGGACCTGGATGCTTAAGGCACATGGAGAGGAGGTGGATATAAATCCTTTTGATAAAGTGAATAAGCATTCTTTATTTATCTGTCTTTCACGATTGTATTTCTGAATTCTGGCAACCCCCAACAATCTTGCCTTGCTAATGTAGCTTTACCATAATGTAAATAACATATGATCAACAAATCCATAATTACAGTCACAAAAGCTTAGGGCAGGGTAAAGAGCAATAAATCTGGAAGAATGAGACCTAGCTCCTCTAGCTACTACCTGTGGGACTTTGGACAAGTCACTTAGGCTATGAAGTAAATACAAAATAGCTTCAGAGGGACAGAGGACAAAGAAATGGATGAGGTTTAGCCTGTTTGCTGTTGTTTAAGCCTTTTCATTCCTGTACAGCTCTCTGTAGGGCCTCATTTGGGGTTATCTTGGCAGTGGTTTGCCATTTGCTCCTCCAACTCATTTTACAGATAAGGAAAATGAGGCATTAAATGACTGACTATTGTCTGAGACCAGATTTAAACTCAGGAAAGTTTATCTTCCTGATTCCAGTTCTAGTGCTCTCTCCCCTGTATCAGCACCACCTAGCGGTCCTGAGGATCATTACTACCTTTGTGATAATGGGTAGTTCATTTAATGTCTCACCAGTATGGGCTGAAAGAAGTCAGGACATGTAACCTTATGAAGGCAGGCCATAGCAGAGGGCATGCTACTAATTTTCAAATATTTCAAATGTCCAAATGTTTCAAAAGCCATCATGTGGACAAGATTCTGTGTAGCTACATGAGGCAGAAGAATTCATGCAGGCAGATGACTGGGAAACACATTTCAGCTTAAAATAAGGAAGAACTTTGGGATGGGTTAGAATGGACCGCCTTGTGAGAGAATGACTTTGTCAGCCCATCTTCTCCACCTCCATGTTGCCAGGCAGTTAAGGAAAGTCTAAACCTTGCCTCTTTGGTGTTTGTTTGTTCTTGGTCATAGACAAATAAGTATCCTGTGTGAACATATCCAAAATTAGAAGCAATCTTATAATTTTGGAATATCTGGAAGTCCTGCAACCACTGAGAGGAATGGTTTGGTATGGTGGAAATCAAGAAAGGCTTTTCACACTCACTTGGACTTAGCTTTGAAAGAAGCTAGGTAACCACTCTAGTATCTTTTGCCAAGAAAATGCCAGGGACAGTATGATCCACCAGAGCAGCTATGTTCCAGGCCTGAAGTCAGAAAGATTCATATTCCTGAGTTCAAATCCAACCTCAGACACTTACTAGCTCTGTGACTCCGAACAAATCATTTAACCCCGTCTGCCTCTGCTTCCCCATCTGCAAAAAATGAACTAGAGAAGAAAATGAGCTAGAGAAGCGACTCCGGTATCTCTGCCAAGAAAACCTTCAATGGAGTCATAAAGAGCCAGAGATGGCAGACACGACTGAAATCACCAAACAGCAACAAAGGTAATGAAGGGAATGGTTTCAGTAAAACCTGTGATGACGCGTGAAATGACGCAAAATGAAATGAGAGAGCCAGGAGAATGATTTACACAATTGCAGCAATGTGATAAAGACAAACAGCTTTGGTAGACCTGGAAACTTTGATCAACGCAAGGCTGAGCACACAGTTCCAGAAGACCCAAAGATACCTACCCCCTGATACAGAGGTGACAGACTCAGAGCACAGACTGAGACCTTTTTTTTTATGTGATCAATGCAGGACTTTGCATGATTTGTGTATGCATTTTAGTAACAGGGTTGTTTGTTTTTTAATCTTGTTTTCTCAATTGGGAATGAATGAAGATCTAAAAATAAAATAATTTTAACTGAAAGAAGCTGAGGCAAAGAAGAGAGGTCAACAAATATTTATTAATCAGGTACAAGGCATTGTACTTAATTCAAGGAGAAGTTTTCAGATTCCATGGATATTCATCTCTCAAATATAGAATCTCATACTTTGGTAGTTTCCCATTTCTCTTACACTGAGGCAAGAATCAGGCACAACATGATATAGTGGGAAAGGCATTGGAGTTAGGAGACCCGGATGTCAGTCTTGACTTGTATGACACTGATGAGGTAAAGTAGAAAGAGGTCTAGATCTGGAGTCAAAGGACTTAGGTAAGAGGATTACATCTTGTTCTTCAACCATTTTCATTCCTGACCTTTGTGGGACCTCATTTGTGATTTTCTTGGCAGAGATACTACAGTGGTTTGCCATTTCCTTTTGCAGCTCCTTTTATATATGAGGAATTGAAGCAAACAAGGTTAAATCACTTGCCCGGGGTCACATGGGTACTAAATGCGTGAGGCTAGATTTGCACGCAGGAAGATCAATCCAGACGCTCTCAGCCACCTGGCCACTCTAGGGATTATTACCTTTTTGATAATGGTCAATTCATTTAAAGTCTGAAGAATGCTGGAGTCACTTCTAACCATTATATTTTTTCAGAATGAGCATTTATACCTCTGCGCTACAAATCAGGGTTTCATGTATTGCCTTGCTGATTGTCTAGACTGAGGAGACTGATGGAGAAAAATGTTAACCATGCAAATTATGTTTAAAAGTGTATCTGGCATATCTTTGGGAGCTGGCAGGGAGGAGAGATAGTTATTTGGGTGACAGGTAGGTGGTGCCATGGGTAGGACATTGGGCTTAGAACTTAGAACTAGAAAGACTTATCTGCATGAGTTCAAATCCAGCCACTGAAACTTTCTAGTTGTATGACCCTGGGCAAGACCCTGTTTGCATAAGTTCTTTATCCCTAAAATGAGCTAGAGAAGGAAATTGCAAACCACTCCATTATCTTGGCCAAGAAAACCCTCAAAAGGTCCAGGAAGAGCTATATACAACTGAACAACCACCACAAAAAGTAGTTATTAAGTATTTATCAGTACACTCTTAGTCTTAATGTCTTTAGTTACAATGCAGACATGAAGAGGTCAGATGAATGACTGCTGAGGTCCTCTCCAGCTCCAAATCTGTCATCTCCTATGGCCCTATGATCCCTTTACTTCTCCATTCAATTCAGGGCCCAGTACTGTCCGACTCTTTCTGAGCCTGTGAACCGTATTGTCTATAAGGTTTTCTTGGAAAAGAGATTGGAGTGGTTTAGCATTTCCCTCTCCAGTGGGTTAAGGCACACAGAGGTTAAGTGACTTGTCCAGGATCGCTCAGCCAGTAAGTGCCTGAGGCCACACTGAAGCTCAGGTCTTCCTGACTCCAGGTCCAGAACTCTGTGGTCTGCACCACCTGGTTACCCTTAAGTTACTACCTTTAAAATGGCTCCTTTGTCCTGGATGATTTTCCTCCCTGTGGCCTTCTACCTATGACATACTTGATTCTCAACATTGTCCTTTTCTTCACTAACAGAAGCTCCAGATAGAATCTAAAAGCACTGAAAAGGAAAGGAGCTGTTTGGCAGGGAGGAGAGAGACCCAGGACCATCCCAGGAAGGGATGTCAGAAGTGGAATTTTGCCTGTTTTGCCAAGGGTGGACCCCAATTCAACCATCCTCTGTATTTCTATGAGAAGTTAGCGCTGTTCTAGCCAAACATCTCTGACTGATCAATTTGCTTGGTTGACTTACAAATGAAGGATAAAAAACCTGGAAAGAAAAATCAATGCCAGACTGACTTTTAAGAGAATGTTCATTGGCTCGCATGCCTCAGTCATTGGGGTCATTCTTCAGAAGGGAGACTTAGGATTTCTCTTTGGAGGATGTTTCTTTGCTAATGATAGACTTCATTGGTCTGTATATCTAAGAAGGACATAAAAACATGGGAAAAACATGTAGAAGACTGGAGAAAAAGAGAAGTGACTTCATGGATCAGTGTGTCAACATATTTTGTACCATCTCGGAGTTGGAAAATATGCCTGAAAAAGAGTGTCTTCTCTATAAGACCTCGCAAATTGTCTTTCTCCTTTAATTGGAGAACTCCAGTGATCTAGAACCTTCTGGAGCAAACTAATACCACTCTGAATAGATTATAACAGTAATAAGAGATAACATTTATATGTGCCAGAAATTGTGCCAAGTGCCTGAGCTTGGATTTGAACTCAAGCCTTCCTGATTCCAAGCCAAGTGCTCTATCAACTGCAACATTTAGCTGCCTGTAAGTTAAGCTAGTGAAAAATGATAATGAATCACACACACACACACACACACACACACACACACTCACACTCATACATATATCACTCATGTCTGCCAGGCGCTGTGCTAAGCACTTTATGATTTTTGTCTCATTACACCCTGGCAGGTGCTATTAATACCCCTATTTTACAGATGAGGAAACTGAGACAAACAGAAGGTCAATTACTTGCCCAGGGTCACATAGCTAGTAAGTATCTGAGGCTTCAGTTGAACTCAGGTCGAGTCTAAGCCTCACCCTCAATCCACTGCCACCTAGCTGCCCCAGAAAGGTTTTGCTTGCCTCAAGCCCAGACCTGCCTTCCTGTGTCTTCCTAGTTTTACTTTTTGAGGCCAATCAAAACAAGATTCTGATCTTTCTTCCACAAGAGAAAACCTAATGAGTCAGTCAGTTATACCTCACTTAAAGCAGAGGACAAGATGCTACACTCAGATACCTTTGGGGTGGGGGCCAACTAGGAGTTGCTAGTGGATAAAGCACCCCAACTGGAGTCAGGAAGACTTGAGGTAAAACCCATCCTCTGAAATTCAGAGGGTCAGAGAGGACTTTATAGCTTTCATATGCATCCCCAGAACAGCTGACACAGTGTCTCCATCAGGAGACATCAAAAACTTAGACTCACCAAGGAAAGAAAGCTTCAAGATTCTACAAGAAAACCAGCAGAAGAACTTACACAATGCCTAAGGAGAATTTTATGAGAACTGCAAGGAGAGAAAAAGACTTCCAGAAACCAGGAAGTTACCCTTTTGCCATATGTATGCTTCTAACTTAAGCCCATTTTTCTTTGCCCGTGTATTTCTGAGTGGGAAAATATGTCAGCCTTTTGGGGTTCTGTTTTGTACCAACTGCTCTTACTATACTACCTTAATAAATACTCCTTTCTAAAAACTACTTAAGTCTAGCAGACTACTTGACATCAGCTTAGAACCATGGGTGACAAAGACAAAGCCCTCTCCAGGCCCTCAGAGCTACCCCTAGACCCCAAGGGGAGACGTAGTAGTAGAGCTCTGAGCATGTGACCTGCCAAGTGTGAGTGTGAGCTGGGAGAGTGGCTCCAGGACAGGTAATGTAATAATAATAACTGATATGCAAATAGTCCATTCAAATTCTTTATCTGTATTATTTCCTTTGGGTCTCACAACACTTTAAGACAAGTGCTACAAAGATAATTACACTCATTTTAATAGATGAGGAAACTGAGGCTCAGACAAATACATGGACTTGCCCCAGGTCTCAGAACTAGTGTTAGAAGTGGAACATGAATCCACATCTTCCTGTCCACATGCTGCCTCCCTTTTCTTGAGATGCTGCTTAAGTTTTCTCCCCTCCAGGCTAAATATCCCTAGTTTATTAAATCCTTCAATGGCATGTTCTCCAGTCCCCTCACCTTTCTAGTCACTCTTCTCTGGACTCTCACCAGCCTGGGTCTACTTCCTCTCTGTGTCATACAGGCACTTGTGAGCACTGTCTGTGAAGAACAAATTGGCAAGTTCTACCAAGCTGGAAAAGCCTTGAGTATGGCCCTCATGACAAGCTGAGTTTGTTGCCTGATGAGTAGACTTGTTGATTACAGAAAGGCTGACCATAAGGTGATGAGTACTTTGGCCATGGCAGCTCCATGACATTTCTGCCCTTTGAAATCTCAAATGATTGGTGATCTCATTGACATGCATGCTCCCTCCAGGGATACAGATCACAGGGCATCTGTGCTTTCTCATCTTCTGTTACTCTGGGTCAGGCCCTCCCAATAAATTCTCCAGAGTATATCCCAACAACCTGGAGTGAGTGAGCCTGCCTCTAGATCTCTTGGCATTGCATAATACCTACAGAACATTCAGCTTGTCCATCACTTATCCTTACCTACGTGACTGGTCCATCTCATTTTCTGATTATAACTTTCTTGTAACATCTCCTATATGCCTCTTTATTGGCAATAAATTGGCAGCCTGTGCAATGCCCTATGGCTGATCTGTGACTTTGATTCGTCAAACGCCAGGTTGTTCCATGACTTGAAGTCATACAGCGTTGCTAAAAGAATATTGATACTAAAATGATGGGTTCCCTTGTTTTAGAACGAAGCTTAGGATGATTAAAAAGCACTGCCTGTTTCCCAAAGGCAACCCAAACTGCTCTTCTCCTGTTCATTTCAACCCTGCTAACTCTCCATTTGTAATGTCTTTCAAGATATATGAAATATTAGATCATTCTGTGGGTTATACATACAACCATCTAAAAGCTGGCAACCAACAAAACAAAAATATGAAAAGGTTCTCAGTTCTGTGGAGCTCTCCTCTCCTGCTATAGTAATAGAAGAAAGAAAAGAAACATTTATTAAGCACCTACTATGGCCGGGTACTGTGCTAACTGTTTTCTAAGTTTGATCCTTACATCAATCTAGGGAAGGAGATGCTATTATTGTCCCCATTTTATACTTGAGACAGCTCGAAACAAATAGAGGTTAGATGACTTGCCCAGGGTCACACAGCTAGTAAGTATCTGATGCCAGATATGATTAGGTCGTCCTGACTCCAGGCCCAACACTCTATCCACTGTACCACCTGACTGCCTAATGGTGTCAGAATGGCAGAAAAGGGGGTAAAGAGTACTAAAAATAACAGATGTTAGAACATCTATAAACATTAAATGTATTTTATGTGTGAGATCTTTGACCAACTAGTCAAATAGTCTTACTACTAGAGGAACTGAATCCTATCAAAATTGGCATTTCCCTATAAATGAAATCAGAAGACAAGAGGAAGTTGCAGCTAAATGGAAGGGTGACATAGATTTTCTATGGAAAGAAAAATTTTCAAAGCTAGAAGAGTTGTTTTCATCATCTATACAACTGTAAAAAGTCATCTCATGGTACATCATTTCATGTGATATATTTTATGATCCTTTTGCCAGCAGTATTTAAAATGAACACAAGGGAAAACATCACCATGATTACATTCCTAGTATATGAGTCAGTATGTGCTGCGGAAGATGAGGAGGTAGGCAAATTTTATTGGGAATTTGATGAGATGCTCTCAATGAAATCAACATACACTCACTGACTTCAATGCAAGAATGTTCATAGGGGAGGAAATGGACAATTTTTTAGAAAATATGACTCAGGATCAAGAAACAAAAGTCTGAAGGTGTTGCAGACTATGGAGAATCTTAAGCCTGTATATCATAAACACCTGATTCAAGAACAGTCAAGAGGTGCTGAACACCCTAAGTACCTAATAACATCACCCAGAAAAATGAAATTGATTATATCTTAATTGACAGGAAATGACTGGTCACCTATGTGAGTTGTTTCTGAATCAGCCATCTGTAATGTGATCAAACTGTCAACTAGTTAGAACAAATATAAAAATCAACACCAAACTAGAAGAAAAGATAAAAGTGGGGAAAATATATAACAATTAAAACCACTCTAACATGGCCCGTGTTAAACCAGTATCCCCCTAAATGGGAAATGAATTGGAAATGATGGAAAGAAAAGATTCATGGAAAGATGGAAAGATGGAAAGAAAATGATTCAGTAATGGGAAACAGACATCATCATGGATTTCACCATTTCTTTTGGAAGTTTAACTGATGTAAAGCAATGATCAAAATGAAAACAGTAAAAGAATCTGGAGACTATATCAGCCATCAAGCACTCAACCTCTCTGACAAATGGAAGGCTATGACTGCTGAGGGAAATTATAGTGTAGAATGTGAACTCATTCGTAAGCTCTTGCAGAGGAATATTTGAAAGATTATAAGCAACATCACCTCACAAAAAAGTGAGATGAGATATATATGAAGGAAAAACAAATTTACAGCAAGCTTAATGTTAAACACAACTAAACCATCTCATCCTGAGAACATTTAGGGATAAAACTCTAATTAGAATATGAGAAAAAATTGTAAAATATCAGTGAACATTTCAGTATGAACTATTCTCTTCATCAAACACAGTAGAGCTGCTTGATTTGGACCCTAACAACATAGTCCCCAGAAGTTCAGGAATCACATCAATGGAAATAAACACAGAAAGATCTGCTGACCAGACTCAGTATTCACAGTTGATTCACTTTGGGGATGACACAATATTGAGATTACTGATGGCTTGATTCTGAAGAAATCTAAAAGAGGAGGAACATCAGAAATGAGTAAAAAAAAATCACCACTGCTATTTCTAACTTCAGGAAGACAGTCATGATCCCCACATATGCCAACTTGTTCATTTCTACAAAATATTTAAGAGAATAATACACTGTTATGGTGATTAAATTACGAGAATGATGGTAGACAGATTTTTACAAATTATATTCTACAACAGACTACATCTTTACAGTCACATGACTGCCTGAAAAGCACAAAAATGCAAGGTCCCTTTTGTGTATAGTTTGCTGGCTACAAAAGAGCATTTAATTTGGTAAAGCAAGATATTGCCTTAGTGGCCCACCTCCCACATCAAAACTACACAAAATTCATTAAAAAATTCAGTGGCAGATAACTAGTCAATATTTATTTTACTATCAATACCCAACAGAGAACAAGACAGGGAAATGTCTGCTCCCTAAAGGTATATTCCATTGTCATGGAGGATGTCCAATGTAGAGTTCAAATGAAAGAGGGATTCCCTATAGACAGTGAGATTCACCCTAATTGCTTCCTTTCAAAAGAAGTCAAAATTTCCTAAATGAAGTTACTAACCACACACAAGAGTTCAACCTAATGATCAACACAGGAAATCCAAAGTAGATGAAAAATGCCCACTATACCATTTAATGTGTGCCGCTAGATTGACAGTCAAATAAGTGCATATATTTGGGCATGTATCATATATATACATATATATGTATATATACAAATATATATAATATAGATAGATGGAGACATAAAGCATATAAACAAATATGGCAGAGAGATAATAATCTGGGCCCAGAATTAGTTAGGAAAACAAGAGTCGGCAAAGTCGCTCTTGGGAAAATGTGCAGCTCCTTTGATGTCCATAAGCTTCTTCTGAAACAAAGGCCCATATTATGAACACCAATATTATTCCAATGACTTCATGAGATTTTATACCACAATGTGTACAGTAGAAAATGAGACAAGGAATCAAACGTCTCAAGCTAAAAGGACCTTAGAGATTATAGAGTCCAAACTCCTCCAACCCATGCTGCTGTTCAGGAAACAAAGGTCCACAAAGGTTAAGTGACTTCCCCAGGGTTATACAAAAAATAATTATCTGAGGTGGGATTTGAACCCATATTTTTCAAAATCCAAGCCCAGTTTCATATCCACTACATGGGGATAATCAATTTCCCAGTTTGCAACATTTTTCGCAAACTCCTTCAACAATAACAAAACTGGATTGTGAATTCCCAGGGTAATTTAATATTCCACTCATAATATTTTGCAATTATTTCCTGCTTATGGCATAGTTAAAAAAAAATTTAGCCCAAATCCATTAGACCATTATCGTGAACTCCTTAAAAGTTCAAAAACCAGTACATGGGAATGAATGCTGCCTCTGAGGAATGAAAATTATGAGTCATCTAAAGGCAATGGAGAGACCTGTCAGTGTGCGTACATGCTTGGCAGCATACCACTAACGATGAATTATGTGCAAGAAATAAAAGATATTATCAAGAAGATCAGAGATATGTGTGGATAACAGAAATAAGGTAGTCTGATCATTTATCTAAAGCATGTACAGTGACTACAATAATGTCAGGAAAGCAGAGTTTAAAGACTTAAGAATTCCAGTCAATGCAGTGAATGGTCATGACTTCAAAAGACTGGTGATGAAACGTGCCTCTCACCTCTTCAAAGAGAGATGATGGACGAGAAATACAAAATGAGACATGTTCTCAGAGAGGGAAAATATGTGAATATGCTTAGCTTGGCTGTATTTATTGGTTACAATGAAAAATGTTATAATAACGCATAAGGCAGCTAGATGGCATGGCAAAGAGTCAGAAATACCCATGTTCAAATCCTGCCTCATTTAACTCTCTCTGTGACCCTTGGTCAGGAGGTCATTTAACCTCTGTCTACTTCAGTTTTCTCCACCATAAAACAGAGATAATAATAGCACTTACTTCTCAGGGTTGTGGAGAGGATCCAATGGGATAATATGAGTAAAGCACTTAGCACAGTGCTCGGCACGTAGTAGGTACTTAAAAGCTTGTTACTCTTTAGTGGAAGACAGATTGAAGGTCAGTGATAGCGATGACAAATCTAATCATTTTAGGGAGGATGCAATTACTATATGGAAGGATAGGATGTTTGGAATGTGTGAGACTCTTGCTCATTAGCCAGCTGGCTGGTTACATTAAGCTCATTTAATTAATAATACCTGCACACACCCTTGTTCATTCAGTGAGGGTGGGCCTTCTCCATTAGCACCCAAGTCTGGATTCTCAAGATCATGAGTGGCCACATCTATGCAAATGTACCCAATGTGTCCTGGCTGAATGAAAGGAGTAGTCAGCAGTCAAAAAGAAAAAAAAAATTATCTTGCTTGAGGCAGCTCCTTGTAATGGAAAGAGTAGGAATCTAGAGACCTGACTTCTAGCAATGATTCTGCCAGTAGTTGGTACTATGGCATGGAAGATGCCGTCTTACCTTCCTACACCATTGCTGGCTCATCTCTAAAGCAGGGAAGCTGAAGTACATTTTCAAAATCTCTTCCTTTTCTGAAATTCGGATTCATTCTTTCTTCGATCTCCTTGGATTCCTCTCAGACCCAAAAGGCCTGACGGTTACCAGAACCTTTACAGAAACCAAGGGCACATCCATCACTCAGGGAGTAGTTGAAGAAATTGTGGTATATGAATCTAATTGAACACTACTATGTGATAAGAAAAACTGAATATGAAGAATTCAGAGAATCTTGGTAAAACTTGTATGAACTGATGCAAAGTGAAAATAGAACCAGGAGAATAATATGTATGACAATTAGGTAAATGAAAAGAATGCCAAAAGGAAGACAAACTTTGTAATTATAATGTTCAGAGTTGGTCTTGATGGAGAGATGATGACATATGCTTCCCTCCTCTCAGTAGAAACTTGAGGGATTACAGAGGCAGCCTGTTGCTTATACTGTCACTTGTGATCACTGTGTTGATTATTTTTGCGTAACTCTTTTTCTTTGTTAAAATCAGACAATTAATATTTATTATTTTGTTTGGTTGTCTTTCAGTCGCGTCCAACTCTTCATTACTCTATTTGCAATTTCCTTGGCAAAGATATTAGAGTGATTTGCCGTTTCCCTTTCCAGCTTATTTTACAGATGAGGAAAATGGGACAAATAGGGTTAAGTGACTTGTCCAGGGTCATACCGATAGTACGTATCTAAAAGTGGATTTGAACTCATGCAGATGAGTTCCTAATTCCAAACCCAGTGTGCCACCTAGGTGCCATAACATTTATTAAGGGCCTACTATGGCCAGGCACTCTACTAAATCCTGGGAATTCAAAGAACAGAAGAAGATAGTCCCTGCCCTCAAGGAATCTATAATCTAATTAGGGAAGAGGAGGATTCAATGTAGTATGATAAAGGTATAATCTGGAAATGACAGCGATGTAAAGACAAAAGGTCTTTTATTTTAAAAAAATTTTTAGTTTTTAAAAACTTATTTGAAAATCTTACCATGTACTAACCTAGAAAAAAATCTGCTTTCTGGAGGTCGACAGAGAAGGAAGGAGGAGTATTCCAACCCCTCAACTTTTTAATTTATTGGTTAACAGCAATCACTGTGTCCACTGAGCCCACATCATTGCATTAGGCTCTTTCATCTGATCTGGGATCCTGTCCATAATGACATCACTACCTTGCTGCAGACACATCATAAGCTTAATAAATGTTGATTAAGCCAAAGTGCCTGGAAGGCCAAGCATCAACTGAGGGTCAGAGAGAACAGATGGGTAATGGAAGCTCTTCTGTGATCCAGCTGTGAGAGGAGACTAAGGGCTCTTACCTCTGACAAGAACTTTCCTGCACAACAGGTTCTAGGCCAAAACAAAGGAGATAAACCTGACCTTTGTGCCCTCCTGCAGGGGCTCTCCACTACCTCCCTACTATTATTTCTGTCTCTCCTCTAGCAAAGGCAACTCCTCCAAAGACTCTTCCCCCATCCCATTTCCCTCCACCTACTTTAGGAGTCTATACCATCTTTAATTGTTGCTGTCAGGTGTTGAATCATCTATAAACTGATAAATTCTATTAACAAACATTTATTTAGCACCTTCTATAGGCAAGGTACTGGGGAACAGAAAGGAAACATTCTGTGTCCTTAAAGATTTTAATGGGATAACCAAAGAATTTGCTCATTAAGCTTAATGTATGAACTTCCCCACAACAGTTTTATTTTTTAAGGATATTTGTAAATGTCCTAAGGCTTCAAGTCCCAAAGAATGAAGCTATGATGGAATGTCAATGCTCATTTGATTTCTTTAATATGGGAGGTGGGGTTGGGAATGCCTTCAAATCACAATGAGGGGGCAACTGTGTATTAAATGATTGTGACACAGACCCACAAAGTATCTACTGTGCTTCAGCAGCATCCTATGTGCCCCTCCCATAAGATTACCCCTTCACCAAACTCTACCACAGGAGCTAAGTGTTTCAGACCAGGGACACTTCTTTCTACAATAGTAGATGAGGCCTGTTGTAGGAGCTTTTTGTGAAGGACTTGCCTTCTGCATGCCACCTCAACCAGTTTGGTTTATTGCAAAACCTAAACAATTATGTGGCCAAATAAAAACCTGAAGGACATGTTTGCTTTGAAGGGTTCAAACAAACCAAACGCCAAACCTCAAATATTAAAGGAAAACTTTCTCCTTGAGGGCCACCCCAGAAACTTCCTTGAAAATCAAATTTCCCTCATGGACTAGATAATAGCAGTTTCTTTTCTTCCTTCATTCCCCCTCCCCCCCAAAAAAAACCCCAAACAAATGTTTCACTAGCTCCTCCGCCCTTTCAAATTAGAATAATGTGATAGCCAAGACATCATGATCCACCAACTTGTCTCACCTCCTTTCTCAGTAACTACTTTCTGCCTTCACATGAGCCAGGAATACTTCCTTTTCAAATCCTCCATTCCTTTTTCTCACTCCCACTCCCTCAAATTATTTTATCCTATCCTAGATGCCCTTCAGACTATTAGGATCCTATTAGGATCCCCCATCTTTAGTCCTCCTAATTGATTCTGAAAGTTCAATACTTGAAACACTCAAGGTAGTACTGAGGCTTCCCTACCCTCCCCAACCTTCCCCCGCATCAATATTCCCAGCCCTGCTATCACCTCTTTTTTTTCCCCGAGTCTTTTTCCCCCTATCCTTTCTTTGAGTTTGAGTCTAGAAAAACATGACAAACCCCACAGGTAGGCACTGTATAACTTGATTTTCTATATGGTGCAGTGTACACTGGCTCTTGGACTCAGAGTCCTTGGTTTCAACTCTTGCATCTAAAGTACATCATCTATGTGATCTTAGGCTAATCATTTCACCTTCCTTTTTCTGGGCTGTCCATTTCTTGATTTACAAAATCAGGCAGTCGTCCTAGATCACCTCTGAGACTCCTGTCTAGCTGCAAACCTATGATCATCAGTTTTCTGTGGAATAAAAAGGACATTCCTAATCTTAGGAGAGATTAGGGGAAATCAAATAGACCTGAATTTCCAAAGCTATTATCCAGAAGGGAGAATTTGAGGTAAAACAGATAGAGCGCAAGACCAGAAGCCAAGACACCTAGGTTCTAAGCCCACCTCTGACATTAACTCTTTGTAATCTTGGTCAGATAATTAACTTCTTTGAGGCTCCATTTCCTTAACTGTCAAATGGTGGGACTGACTTAGGTAATTTCTAAAGTCAGCAATCTGGGAATCTCTGATGTGAGCTATTCTTAGATTTCTATGCAGATTTCTCCATTAATTCTTTATGATCAGATTTCCCAATAATTCCCATTCCCAAGTAGGAATTGTGAAGAATATGGAGGATTTCCAAGGAGGTGATGGGAAGGGATGAATGGGTTCTTTATTAAAATTTTGCGGTAGTTCCACAATGGGACATTACCATCCTGATAGGAAACTCATCATCACAAGGATTTTATTTTTGTGTTTCATTCACTCCATCCTAAATGACAGGGGATATATGAGGATTGGGGACTAAGTCCTATTCTGATTCAGAGTCATTAGTTAAGCAAGCAGCTAAAACAAAGTCTTTCCCTAACTCCATTAAGTCACATTCCAGTTGGGGACACATTTGTAAATAGAGGTGAAATAAAAATAAACTATATAAATGTTTATTTTTAAAAATTGAGACAAACAATGGAACAGGATGAAACAAGGTCTGGAGTGAACCACATTCTCTTGTTGGTAAAACCTCAACCTACTACTTGACTTGTTGGAGTGCCAGGGTAATCCAGGGTTATGTTTGTCTATTTCCTCATTAAGAAAATTTCAACATCTCTCTCCAGTAACTAAGCTCAGTATCCCATCCCAGCTCATTAAATATTGTTTATGTAATAAACTAAAGAAGCCAACTTTTCCAACAGTTGTTATTAATACCTATGTTAAATCCCTTAATCTCCTAGGATCAAATAAATATTGGTTACTACGTATACAATTTATTAACAATGAAATAAATAATAAAACAAAGATATGGATAAATTATTTATAATATTTTAGCTGTGAGAAAAATCATAGAGTTATGCCAAACCCTTATTGTAACTTTAAATGACTTGTCTTTATTTCTGGGCCGCAGTCCCACACCAAGTTAGCTTGCTATGGCTACCAAATGAAGTCTTTTCACAGGAATTCTGTTCCTATTCTTTACAAGATACGAGTTACAATAAGTTTATCAGAAAAGAAGATTTCTTCATTTTTTCTCTCAGTTTTCTCCAGCTTCTCTCCAGTCATGACAGAAAAACAGACTCTTTAGATTCTTTCAAGTTATCCTCTTAAGAGCCTCTTTAAATTGAGAATTAATTTTACTATTTCCATGTCATTCCATTTGACTGTTTAGATGAATTTATAGTAAGATGTGGTCTCTGAGGAAGAGCCCCCAAAAATATTTTTGAGCCCCCTTCCCTAACCAAAAAAAACCAATAAAAAACCCAAAAAACAAACCCCAATTAAAAATGAGCCATCTATTGGAAACCATTACTGGTGTTCACCGATTGTGCTTCAGGCAAGTAAGTAGGTTGTGCAAATTTTTTCTTTTAACTTGTGCGAATAAAGAACTATTATCCTCTCACAATAACAATAACAGATACTAATCTGGAATAACATACCAAACAATCTCTAGTCACAGGGATAGCTATCCAAACAGATAAAAATAGTGGGAATAATTACCACTATGTAACCTGTCTGACTAATCCTTTAAGTTTATTTTGTAAGATCATACATAGACAAGCATTTAATAAGCTCCTTGAGATTAGGGATTGTTCTATATTTAACAGAATTGAAACAGCTCAAAGGAAAAGCAGGATGTGCAAATGTAGAGAACCTATTCCAAATGTTCACATGGACCATTTGCACCTGACCTGTGCTAGAGCATTCCGAGCTCCTATTGTTTTGATCAGCCACAGTTGGACACCTTGCAATTTGACTCTAGCACCATGATGTCATTTTGGTCCTCTTCCAGAACAAAGGACAAGAACCATGCCATCCCCAGCACCTAGCACAGTGTATGGTACCTAGGTACTCAGTGGATGCTTGTTGAGAGATGGGTTGATTGACTGGCCAAGTGGTAGTCACTGAAGTATTTTATATTCTATTTAGGAATACATATATAATACAAATGCAGAAAATAATTTACAGGGTAATTTGAGAAGGGTAATTCTCCTAGAAGGGCAGCATAGTGGTGTAGTGGATAGAGCACCAGACTATAAGTCAGGAAGACCCATGTTCTTGAGTTCAAATCTGACCTCACACACTGGGCAAGTCACTTAACTCTGTTTGCCTCAGTTTCTCATCTGGTGAATGAGCCGGAGAAGAAAATGGTAAACCACTCCATTCTCTTTGCCAAGAAAACCCCAAACAGAGTCACAAAGAGTAGGACACTACTGAAAATATTTAACAGTAGTTCTCCTAGAAGCTAAAAGAATCAGGAATGATCTCTCATGGAAGATGGGAGCTAAACTGAGGGAAGGGAACCTGAGATTTTAAGAGGCAGAGGGGAAAAGGGAAAACTTTTTGATATGGAGGAATGACCTGGGCATAGGCTTAGAAGTAAGAGATGGGATGTGTGTGTGTGTGTGTGTGTGTGTGTGTGTGTGTGTGTGATATCTAACCTCACTCCCACCCCACCACTCCCTGAAACTTGTTCCCACACATGAAGGATGGGTCCCCAGAGGATGACTGGCCCCAAAGTTTCTAGGTTACATTGTAGGTCTACACTAATAAAAATTTAGTTTTACAAGCCCACTAGTGTGTTCCCATTAAAGTGAGTCAGAAGACCAAAGTAGTTCTTGTCAAAAACATTTATTAAGATGACATTGCAAGAACAGTAGCTAGAAAACACTTTTCCCCTCTAAATTCTAGGGCTCACTGTCCCACAAAAACACATTGCATCCACGGGGCTAGTTTGTTGTACAGTCGTATCCAACTCTTCATGACCCCATAGAGCACAGAACACTAATGCTGTCGATGGGGTTTTCTTGGCAAAAAGACTGGAGTGATTTGTCATTTCCTTCTCCAGAAGATTAAGGCAAACAACGGATGAATGACTTGCCCAGAGTGACACTGCTAGTAAGTGTCTGAGGCTGGATTTGAATTCAAGTCTTCCTGACTCCAGGCCTAGTGGTCTATCCACTGAGCCACCTCCCTGCCTCCAATGGGGTTAGCTAGTACACACAAAATAAAAAATATTAAAGTATACATAGAAGGTATACATAGAGCCAAGGCTTGCTGTTTTGGTACTGTAGGGCCTGGAAATACTTTCTCTCTCAGTGGAGTTTCATAAGGCTTTCCTATGGCCAATGTTTCTGTTGGGTAGATTGTCCAGTTGGCATCTCAAAATTTGCTCCTCTCTTCCTTTCAACTCTCCATTGCCCAAATGCTTGCGCTCTCCTCTCTCTTTCTCTCTCTCTCTCTGTCTCTGTCTTTCTCTCTCTGTCTCTCTCTCTTGCTCTGTGTGTGTGTCTCTCTATCTCTCTCTCTTTCTCTTTCTCTCTGTCTCTCTCATCCCTAGCCTTTCTTTTCTGCTCCCTGATGTCTCCCTTGAAGTTCCTTCCTTCCCCAAGTTATGGCCTCTCTGTTAGTCTCTCTGGATGGCAGGTCTCTACCTGTGTCTCAAACTCTTCTCTCACCTCTGGATGAGGTGTTTCCTTATGGGATCTCCTTATAGCTCCAATGCAAGAAATCCCTTCCTACCCCTTTCTTCTGATTTATTGAGAGAAAAATGTTCATACTTTCTGAAGTGTGAACACTTTGTTAGTGCATTAACACCTCATTATCTTTGTTACCTACTTTTTGCTTCCCATGATTCTACCACCTATGGCAGGGGAAGGATATGGTTCTCTGCTACCACCTTATACAGGAATTACAAGAAACTCTATTTGGCTGGACCACAGAGTGCATGAACAGAAGCAATGAAAAATGAACACCTGTTAGTGCCAAACTGAGAATTTTTATTTAGTCCTAGGGAAAATAGGGAGTTATGGGAGATTTTTAAAAAGAGGAGTGACATGGTCAGGTCCATGCCTTGGAAATATCCCTTTGGTTTCTGTGTGGAAGATGGTTTGGATGGAGAGAGACTTGAGGCAAGAAAGTCAAGTAGGAGGCACTGCAAGGGTTGAGGTAGGTAGGTGATGATGAAGTCTTGAGCTAGAGTAGTAGATGTGTAAATGGAGGGTGGGAATAGATATAAGAGATATTGAGAGGGGACAATTGACAAAACTTGGCAACCACTTGGATACATGGCATGACTAAGAACTTGCAGCCAAGGATGACTCAAAGTTTGAACCCGAGGTGAATGGAAGGATGATGGTGACTGAGAGAGGGATGTTTGGAAAAAGGGTGGGGCTGGGAAAATGAGTAATGAGTTTTGTTTTAGATATCTTGAGTTTGAGAAGCCTTTTGGACATGCAGTACAAAATGGCTAATAAGGCAGTCGATGACATTGGTCTGGACCTCAGAAGAAAGACTAGGCTGAATAATAAAGAAAGAGAAAAATTTTAAAGGCCATTTGGAGTCATCAGCATAGAATTGATAAGCAGAGGAGCAGCTTAGGTAGTGCAATGGACAGAATACCCCCTGAAGTCAGGAGGACCTGAGGTCAAATCTGACCTCAGACTCTTACTGGCTATGTGACTGTGGGCAAGTTATTAAACCCTGACTGCCTTGAAAAAGAAAAAAAAAAGAAATGTATAAAAAGAAAGAAAGACATGATAGGTAGAATCATTGGATCTTATGAGAGCACACAAGATAAAGAATATAGTGAAAAAAAGAACCAGGACAGTGCCTTGGGGTTATACCCACAGGTAGAGAATTTGAAATGAAAAATGATTCAATAAAGCAGTTGGATAGGTAGGAGGAGACCCAAGAGAGGAGTCTCACAAAAACCCATAAAGGAGACAGAGTGGCCCTCAGTTTCAAATGATATTGAGAGATCAAAAAGGATAAGAATTGAAAAAAAGGTCATAAGATTTCGCAATTAAGAGATCAAGAGACCATGTTCAGACCATGCAATCAGAAGTCAGATTGCAAAGGGCTGAAAGGAGAGGAAATGTCAGTAGTAGCAGCTTTATCTAGGAATTTGGCTTTAAAAAAACCCATATAGGAGACAATACCTTGAAGAAGTTAGAGGCTAGTCCCAGTTTTTTAAGGAGGAGTTGGGAAAACCAGGATATGTTTGTAGATAAAGATATAGATAAAGAACCAGTAAGTAAGAAAAAATTGATGATCAGAAGGGAGATTGAGGGGGTAATCTTCTGGAGAAAATGGAATTGAGGGCTCTTATAGAAGCACTGGACTTGGCAAGGAGAAGGTTCACCTTTCCAAAAAGCCTGAAGTGATAGAGCAGAGAGTGGGAGGATGATATCAGGGGGCTTTGGGATAGAGAACAGCGAAGAATGGAAATCATGGCAAGTGGCCCCTCTTCTCAGCAAAGTACAAAGAAGGGAGAGTGGGGAAAGGGGTATTATGGGAAACTTGAAGAGAGAGAAAAGGCTTGAAACAGAATTAGGGAGGATTGAAAGAATAGCCTTGTTTCAATAATGACAGTTGAGATAAGGTTAAGAAATGTATAAGAGTCTTCATCATCTAGAATTTCCCTGCTATGTATGGGAGTAGCCCAGGTCTTACTTCTAGGCCATTTTCTTCCTTCTTTATGCTCTATCTCTTGATGAGCTCATCAGTTCCCATGGATTCTACTAGCTTCAGGGGATGATTCTCAAATCTGAAGTTTATCTCTCTCCCAACTTGGACATCTCCAATTGACTTCAGAGCATCTCCAGCTGGACTTCAAAAGAACGTGTCATGTTCAACATGTCCAGGACAGATCTCATTATCTTCCCTCCCGCTTTCTCAGTTTTTCCTTTTTCTGTCCAGGTATCATGATAATTCCAGTCATCCAGATTTGTAACTTGGAAAACATCCTTCACTCTTCACTCCTCCCTTCTCATAGTGTACCAGTCACTAAGTCTTGACATTTCCACCTCCTTAACCTCTCTTACATCTGTCCCTCGGTCTTTGCTCAAATATAACTGCTCTTGGTAAGACCTTCATAAACTCTTCTCTGGATTATTACAATAGACTCCTAAGTGTTTCCATTTCAACTGTTCTCCTCTCTCAAGTCCATTCTACACACAACTGCTAAGCTGATATTCTTCAAGCAAAGCTCTGATTATATCTTTCAAGACACATCAGTGGTCGGCCAATACCTTACAATGAAACACAAATTCCTGAAATTGACAGTTCAAGTCCTTCACAATCTGGTTACAACCTAGATTTATAGGATGAATAAAGTATTTATTAAATGCTTACCAAATGCTCAGCACCTTGCTAAGTGTTGGGAATACAAAGAAAAAAGTAAGATAACTATAATAAAGTAGTTCAAGGAGCTCATGTTCTAATGGGAAAGAAAATAGATTTGGAAGGTTTCAATGGCAACTCAGATGGAAAGGTCCAATGATCCTTAGGGTAAAGCAGAAAAACAGATAATAATGCTTCTTCTTTGATGTTATTTCCACTGACAAAATAATCTCATTTTCTGAACCATGTAATAAAGCCACAAACTTTGGTGACAAGAACTTTCTTGCATCTTTAGTAGCTGTCAGACTACTTCTCCATGGATGTTGTTCCCCAGGATGATGCCAGAGGGAGCTAGGCTGCAGGCAGTGCTACTCTCAAAGTTCTGGGATTAAGAGTTCTGGGCTGTCTCCATCAGAATCTGTCAGAAGATGGTTGTCAGGGTGTTGGCAGTGATTTGACTTATCTGGCACATACTTCCTCCTGGCTCTCCATCAGGGTATCTTGCTACTTCAGCTAGCCTAGTATGCCTAGTTGGCATTTGGTGGCAATAACTTCTTCCAAGGAGTTACTTCCCTGGATGACAACTGTTAGGACTGGATGGGAAGCAGAGTCAGTGGTGTGGCAGGTGCTACCACCCCCAGATACTTATTCCTATCTGACATTTGGTGGTAGTTCTGCACTTGATGGTGGTGGTGAGGATAAGAAAGGTAGACCACAATATAACAAGGAAAAAGGACAAAACCAAATGATCTGATTCAACTGCCTTTAACAACACTTGATGGTATCCTAGCCCCTCTCTGCCATGAATTGGGGAGGTATGCTCCTTTATCTAATACCTTCTTTGTTTTTAGGCTTATTTATAGTGATCTTTTCATGTACAGTATTGGAATCACAATTTACATCATTCTTTTGGCTCTACTTATTTCTTTCTCATCTGTTCATACAGATCTTCTTGGTGACTGGGAGCATTTTTTCGTGTAGACATCCATAGTTTATTCTTTTTAATTTTATTATTTAAATTCTTCTGACTTTTAATTTTAACTAAATAGTTAAATTATAAGTTATTAAAATTTTATTTCAAATGTATTATAATAATTTATAATTCATATTGTATTGGAATTTTTCTTATTTTTAAAACTATTCATGTACTTCCAATTATCTACTGTAGTTCTGAGAATTACATATTTGTGTCAATTCCTTGTATGTTTTGGAAATCAAACTTTTACCAGTGACATCTGATGCAAATATTTTCCCACTCTACAGTTTCCCTTCTAATTCACTCTTTGTTGTTTTTCTGCATGAAAAGACTTTTAAGTTTTATGTAGTCAGAGTTATCTATTTTAAGTTTTGTGATCTTCTCTATCTCTTGTCTCGTTAAGAATTCTCCTCCAGAACAGCACTTCCAGACCTCAAAATATATCATGAAGCAGCAGTCATCAAAACCATTTGGTGCTGGATAAAAAATAGAAAAGTAGATCAACTGAATATAGTAGATGAAAAAGACACAGAAATAATGTTGCTCAATAACCCAGTACTCTATAAACCTGAAAACATGAATTACTTAGAAAAGAACTCCCTATTTAATAAGAGCTGCTAGGAAAACTAAAAAGCAGCTTAGAAGAGATTAAACTTAAACCAAAATCTTATGTCATATTCTACAGTAATAAAAATGAATATGTGATCTGAATATTAAAGATTGGATCATAAAAAATTAGAAGAGAAACAGATTATATATCTTTCGAAGTAGATGAATTCTTAATAAAATGAATAATAGAGGTAGTTACAAAAGATACAATTGATTATATGAAACTGAAAAAATTTCACATAAACCAAATTAATGCAACTAGAATAAGAACTGATTTGGGAAAACATCTTTCTATCATCTATCTTTGGTAAAGGTAGTCAAAGATAATGAGCAAAAATATATAAAACCAAAAGCCATTCCCCAATAAACAACTGATCAAAGGAGATGAACAAACAGGTCTGAAGTGAAGACTTGCAAAAAAGTGGCAATCATAGAGGAAATCACCTTATATCACTAATTTGAAAAAAATGGGAAGCAAAAAACCTTGAGGTTTTGACTCACAACCTGTTAATTAGTAAAAATGAAAAAAGGTGAAAGTAGTCAATGTTGGAATACATAAGAAAAGATTGACACACTGATGAATTGTTAGTGGAACTGTGAATTAATATGACCATATATAAATGGATATTTAATTAATTGTCAGATTTTCAGAATTTTTTTTAGAAAAAGAAAGCCCTGAACTTGATAGAATATTTGACATGCAAGAGCCAAGAGAAATATAAGGTACATACCAAAGACTGATTTTACAAGGGACTCAATAAAGACAATTTACCTTTTATATACGTAAAATGTATGTATAGGATTGTTATTAGTAACTGGATAGCTCATAATAAAAGATTGGTGTACACTTCAGCATCATATGATTTTAAAACCACTTAGGAACAGCTAAAAAGAGTAATTATCTTATACAAATGAGGTATAAGAGGAAGAATTTACACAGAGGAATTACATGGGGGAGGAGGGCTGGTAGTTCTGGAAAGCTACTTTCATCAGGAATGGGTTCAAGAGGGAACAATATATAATATATCTAGAAAAGTATTAAAGTATTCTGAATTCAGAAAGAAAATGCTAAGGGGATGGGGAGGGGATAAGGGAGGGATCGTTAGAGGGAAAGGTGAGGGAATAGGTTAAAGGGGGTTATAGAAGGGTATTCAGATTAATGGGAATGAGAGGATAAGAAAGAGATCTCTAGAGGAAGGGTAGATTAAGTAATAGGAGGGCAAAGTAGTGGGCAGAAGTAAAGTAGAGGTGTCACGAAGGATAGGAAATAAGAAATACACCCAAACAAAATAGAGATCAGGAGTAGAATTTGTTAGGGAAAGTATATGATACATGTTTATGTATGCATGTATGGATGTACATATGTATATGTGTATTATAAATCTATAACTATAATAAATATATCCATGCCTAATTGTAGCCTTGGAGGTATGGAGGACAGGGAGGAAGCAGGGAAAAGGACAAAGTAAAAAGTGTACAGCAAAGGAAACAAAGATTAGATGGACAGCTCTCAACATAACATGTACTATTTATTATATACAGTTTCTTGAAATGGAAAGTTAGTGCTATATGTTTTAATCCTCACATTCTGCTGTGCATATGACAGTGTTTTTTTCTTTTTTTATTTTATATTTGTTTCAACATTTAAATTTATAATACTTTTTTAATAAGTTTGTAATGCTTTAATAAGTATATAATAGTTTTTCTTTTTATGATGTATTTAAGTTTTAGTATTTATTTAAAATAAAAGAAATTTTTAAAAAAATCAGCTTTTTAATAATGCCATGTTCTTGCTAATATTTCACATTTAAAATGATAACATTTACACAGGTTTATGGTTTACAAAGGCTTTAATATGTCATCTTCTTTGACCTTGAAAATAATAATGATGTGAAGTAGGTTGGAGAAGTACCATTTAATATTTCATTTGTCATTGAGGAAACAGCATTAGAAAAATGGAGTGGCCCATCCTATGTCAAACAACTAGTCAGCACAAGAGCCAGAATTCAACCAACTCCTCAGACTCTACTTCCATGTATTATACAATGAAGACCAAAGTCTGTGCCTTGAATAAGGTTATTAAGGAAAACACGGGCAAGACTGAAAGCAGAGAGGTAAAGTCATGCAGGGGAATTAACGGTTTAGATGGACAGAGCATCCGCAATGATCTTACCCCATAAAATGGACAAAGGTAGCTCAGTGTAGACTCAACAGTGTCCTTGTTGCACTGATCTGTTTAATTCAACTCAATGCAACAAACATTTATAAGTACCTACTATGTGCCTGTCAAAGAGGTAGACACTGGACATAAAAATGACAGGGTATAGGCTCTGGAAACCTCTAATTCTACTCTTTCCAGCAGAAAGTTCTAAGAGGATTTTCCTAATTCCTCCATGAATCATAGCGTCAATGTTCAGCAGTAACCTTGGAAATTCATAATTATGTCTTGCTGCTCATTTAGTGAATAGGCCTCTTTAAGAGAGTCAAGGGATGGCCCCTTTAATAAAAAATATATATATATCAAACTGGGAGGGGAAGACCCTCAGGGTTGCTGGCCAAAAGAGAAATAATAACTATTTACATTCCCTCTGAGCCAGGAGGGTCCAAAAAAGGGCCATGAAGTGGTGCTTGGTCAGGGACCTACTGTTTGTCCAAGCCATGAGAATCAGAGTGGATTAGGTTTAAGGCTTGGTCTTTCAGAAAGGAATCTAGCTTGTAAACCCCAAATTAACTAGGCAACTTTTGGCGTCAAAATTTACCATCTTTTGGGCAGGACACCCTCAGGTAAGGTCAGAGAAAGAGAGAGGAGGGAAGGACAAGTTGAGTTGCCCAACTGGAACTGGCAACTGGGACTATCCCCAGGTTGTGTCAAAGACAAAGGGGAAGTTACTATTTGGTGTGATAGACCAAAGAGTAGGAAGTAACTTTGCATTTGTGTACTCTGTAGTAAGGGAGAAGGGGACATGGGTTGGGGGCGGGGGTCTCTAAGGGCCTCCTGCTGAGGCTTTAGAGTTGGTATCTTAGAGTCACAGAACTTCTGGAAACAATAGATCTTCATAAGCTTAAAATTCTGTTCAAGGAGAGACTGAAGCATAGACAGAGAGAACATGGGATGCTTATTAGGAGATCCTGAGACCTTCCAATGGGAAATAAACCTTCTCCTAAGAAGAATTTGGGTTTCTCTTTGTCTTTTATACATCTAATACTTGGCATCTGGTAAGCATAATGGCAGTTAGGTGGTACAGCATATAGAAGGCTGGACTTGAAGTCAGAAAACTCATCTTCCTGGGTTCAAATCTGAATTCAGATAGTTACTAACTGGGTGACCCTGGGCAAGTTACTTAACCCTGTTTGCCTCAGTTTCCTTATCTGTAAAATGAGCTGGAGAAGGAAATGGCAAACTCTCCAGAATCTTTGCCAAATGAGGTCTCCAAAAGTCAGACACAACTGAACAACAACCACTGTGGCCGCATGGTAAGATAGACCTTAAACCCAAGGCCCAGGAGAGATTCCTGCCTCTGACACACTTTGACAATTTGACCTCGGGTAGCAATGAAGGGGTGATATGGGCAAAATAAATATTATATAAGCTCTCATCAATCAACCAGCATTTATTAAGAGCCTACTATGTGTCAGGTACTGTGCTAAGCACTGAAGATACAAAAAACCAAGACAATCCCTGCCTTAAAGAGACTACGATCTAACTGCAGAGACAACATGCAAAGAAACGGATAAAATAGCAAGCTTTGTGCTGAATAAATAGGAAACAGTCAATAGGTAGAAAGTACTGGAATTACAAGGGGTTGAGAAAGACTTCCTTTAAAAGATGGGTTTTTTCTTGGGACTGAAAGGAGGAAGGAGAACATTCCAGGCATGAGCAACTGTCAGAGAAAATTCCCAGAGCTGAGAAATGAAATGTCTTGTTTGAGAAATAGCAAGTAAGCCAGTATCACTGGACAAGGTGGGGAAGGAGATGTGAGAAGACCAGAGAGGGGACTAGGTAATGCAGGGCTTTTAACGGCAAACACAGCATTTTCTATTTGATCCTGGAGGCAATAAAGAGCCAATGGAGTTTACTGAGTGGGGGAGGGGGGGATAACAGGGTTGGACCTGCATTTTAGGAAAATCGTGTTAGTGGCTGAATGGAGGATGGATTGGAGTGGGGAGAGACCTGAGGGAGGTCACCCACAGGCTACTGTAATAATCTAGGTCTGAGATGAGAGGAAGGAAGGAAAGAAGGAAGGAAGGAAGAAAGAGAAGGAGGGAGGGAGGGAGGGAAGGAGGCAGGAAGAAAATCATTTATAAACTCCTTACTACGTGCCAAGCACAAATTAGAAGTATACTTCTTTTTTTATGTTATTTTTAATTTATGGAATAAAACAAGTATTTCCATAACATAGTACAATAAAAACAAAAAAAAAGATTTGTACATGAAACAGCAAATCTACTATGCCCAGCTTGCTGTTCCCTTGAAAATTTGGACAGTGCCTTGAAAGATGCCACAGTAGATAGAATATTGAACTTGTGGTCAGGATGGACCCAAGTTTCAGACCACACTTACTCATTGTGTGGCCTTGACCTATGGTTCTAGTCCAAGCATGAGGTGGTGAGCACCTGAATTCAAATAGTCTATGCAGGTACTGAGAAGTGGGCCTATTTGAGTTATGTTATAGGGGTAGAATTGATATTACTTAGAAACTGATTGGATGTGAGGGGTAAGAGAGAGAGAATAGTCAAAGATCTTTCCTATTGGGCAAACCTGAGTAATTGAAAGAATGACAGTTCCATTGACAGAAATAGAGAAGATAGGAAGAAGGTGTGTCTGAGGGTGAAGATAATGAACTTGGTTTGGGAAGCACTAAATTTGAATTGCCTATGAAACTCTACTTCTGACTTTCATGAGAAAAGAGTGAGGGAGGAGGAGAAGAGAAGATTTGTGCAAAATAAGAAGAAATTGTGGAGATGATTTGGAGGGGTTGGGACTAGCAAAGAAGGCCACAGATTAAATTGGGGGAGTAGGAATTTGTGAGAATGGAGAAAATTTGAAAGATGATAAACTCCAGGTAGAAACACTCGTCCAGATTCGACTTCCAGTTTCTCTAAGAAAAAGCTGAAGGAGAAGGAGCACGTTTTAGGAATATTATGCAGGAAAGACTTATAAAGGGATATTCACCAAGGAAAATGAGAAAGTAGTTGGCAAGACCAGGCAAGATAAGAAAGTAAGGGCTAACAATTGGAAGCTAAAATAAAATGAAAGAGAATTAGTGGGTGGAGCCAATTGGTTTCAGGACCTGGAAACTAGTCCCTGGGGGAAGAGGATGTGGTTGTGGAACTGTTATCAAGAAAGGAATTTGGGTGGGGTTGCCATGGTATTTAAGAGCTGCTGGGTAGCTGAGTATATAGATACCTGTCTCTGTGACTCCGTTAGGGGTTTTCTTGGCAAGGATACTGGATTGGTTTTGCCATTTCCTTCTCCAGCTTATTTTACAGGTGAGGAAACGGAGACAAACAGGATTATGTGACTTGCCCAGAGTCACAAAGCTAGTAAGTGTCTGAGGCCAGATATGAACTCAAAAATTCCTGACTCCAGACACAGTGCTACACCAACTGAGTTCAAATCCAGCCTCAGTCACTTATTAGCTGTGTGACCTTGGGCAAGTCACTTAGCCCTGTTTGCCTCAGTTTCCTCATCTGTAAAATAAATAGAAGAAGGAAACAGCAAATCATTTCAGTATCCTTGCCAAGAAAACCCCAGATGAAGTCACAAAGAGTTGGACATAACTGAAACAACTGAACAGCAAGCATCAAGGTATTAAAAGTTGATTATGGGCAGCCAAAAATGTTGAGATATCACATGAATACTCATAAGCAGTTTAAAAATAAGAACCAGACGAAAAATCGCAACCACTACAGAGGATGGAGAACATTTGGAAGTGTGAGTAATGCCGTCCTGCCACAGCTGAGTGGCTAGTATCCAAAAGCTGGCCAATCTGGCTCCTCATGGAGAAAGTGAAGGAATTCAAATGAAATACTTCTTTTCCCAAGATTTGAAATGAGATGAAGGCCTTCTGGACAAAGAAGAGAAATCCTCTGCCTTGTTTGATTCTCTCTAGGACAATAGGGCTTGTGGTTGTTTCTGGGATAAGTGTTCCTCTTTCTTATCTAAAAAGAGGAGAAAGAACTGAAGTCTCCTCAGAAATGAGAAGTGAGTAAATTCACTGAGAGGATGGAAGGTGTTTTTTGGCAAGGCTGAGGGACAATTTGAGAGGACAGAGCCTCAGTTACAGTGGGAGGCTACTCAGTTCTGCTGCTACTACCATTATGACGGCTCCGACCAGAAGCAAGCTACTGAGAAAAACTGTAACTGAACTGCACAATAGCCACAGGGAGCAGATGGAGAATGGATACAGGTGTCCCTGTTACTGAGAACAGAACTGGTGGCAATCCTACCTCATTGTTCTTTACATGGTTTTTGACTCTCACACTGAAACTGTGTCCCCAATCCTCATTGCTTTTAAGAATTTATTACTTTCTACATTTGTCACATCAGTTTCCCTAAAACAGCATTCATCATTTTTATGTGTCCTGAGGGATTTAATGCAAACAAGGAAGGATATAGATAGCCAGATACACAGAGAAGAAAGAGCTATGGATTCTCTTTCAAATAGCTGAGACTACCAACAGGGAGGAGAACTGAAGAGAACAGGTGCCATTGACATTTTATAGCTCCCCAAAACAAAGAAGATAAAATAAACACAGACTATTTGGATAAAGGATAAAGCACCAGTTTTTGTTGAAAGGAGCTTTGATTACCAGTAGGAATCAATAGGGCCAGGACAAGTCTCCTCAGTCAATCTTTCTTCTCATTATCTCTCCTTTTCTCGTTGTTCAGTCATAATAGACACTTTGTGACCCCATGAACCATCGCATGCCAATAGTGCCAGGCGATTTTCATAGGAAAGATAATGGAGTAGTTTGCCATTTCCTTCTTTAGTGGATTAAGACAGAGGCTAAATCACTTGCCCAGAATCACACATTTAATAAGTGTCTGAGATCACATTTGGACACAGGTCTTCCAGACTCCAGGACCAGTGCTCTCTATCCATTGATTCACCTGGCTGCCTTCTTTCTCTCCCTAAATAGAACCAAAAGAACCTCCTTCATCCAAGGGATAAAATGAGGCAGGTGTCAGGAAAATCCCCATAAGAGAAAAGTCATACACACAAGAATACTAATAAGGAGAACAAGGGGAAAATTAGAGCCAGTGAACACAGGCTAAGTGACTAAAGACATATCACTGAAGTCAAACAACTACCCCCAATACCTGCTAGTTAAGCAATGACTCCCCCGAGGCTTCAGCTTGTTAAGAAAACCAAATATCACTAAATGAAACAAAGCTGAGACAGGGAAGAAGGGGATTTAGGGAGATGAAGAAGAGGTCTGACTCTTCTTGGGAAGTCAGAGATGGATGGATGTCACACAAAAGACAAATGGAAATAAAAACAGATTTGAGACTTTTGCTTAAGAGAGAGCCAGGTGTTCTGAGGAAGGAGCAGCTTCTTGTCCTCCAAAGATTGATAAAATAGCATCCCAGAAGCTATCATGTGAGATGTCATCCAGTAAGGGTCAGAGAAAGAATAGACAGGCGTGTCAGCCCATAAATGCTTACTAACTGACTGCTGGGAGCTGCTGATTCCCTGCACAGGGTTACTGAGGTCACAGTTTGTAGACCTGATAACACAGATAAAGACAAGAAAAAAAAGGTCCCTAATCTCTCCTGACCATGTAGTCAAAATAAAACTGAAGAATCTTATAAAACAAGGGCCTACACCTCACATCTGGTGAGTCAGATGGGCACATGTGATGTGGCAAAACCAAAAAATTATTGTAAATATGGTTATGAAGTCTTGGACAAGAAACTGAAGACCATTGGATGGGGAGTGGGGCAGAAACCATGCTTTCCTCACTTTTGCTCTTTGAAACAAGAGATACGGAAGAGACCAAGTGAATCAGGAAGCACATAACTGATAAGAGAGTGCTTGAGAAGGAGATGTGGCTTTGGAACTGGGCTTAAAATATAGAGATGGCAGACTCCTAGCTGAGGATGGAATGCCCCTAACAAAGGCTGGTAAGAATGTATTTGCTGGGTGTCTTCCAGATCTAATCAAAAGTACTTTTAAATGTGATGGGTGGAGAAAAAGACAGTCTATGTATAGCTATCATATTAGATACCATAAAAAGTAGCTATAGTAATGAAAGAAGAAGAATAAGACTTGAGACACTCATAAGTTCCCAGGAAAGAATATCCAAGAAATCCAATAATCCTTTTGGCTAAAATATTGGTAAACACAAGCCTGATGGTTAAGTAGCAAGCAAAAGGGACCAGAGGTTCTGTTTCAAGAAGGCAAATTAGAACTCATTGAGACTTGGTAAAATGAAAACGATGACTGGAATAAGTTCTGGATAGTTATATTTTATCCAAAAGAAATGGGACAGAGGATGCATCATATAATTTAAAAAAATAATCTTAATAATAATGTGAGAAAATCCAAGAACATGAACATTTCAGTGATGGCTAAAGGAGGGAAAAATAGGTGGGATGTTTTCATTACACCATACTAGTCTTCTTAGACAGAGAGAGGAAATAGATCAGGATTGGGAGAAACATCAGTAGGCTGCCGCAAAAGCCTAATATAGTAGCAATGGGGAACTTGGATTATCTAGACATCTGCTGGAGCTTTCTCTATGCTAAAGAGAAAGCAACTAATAATTTTTCAATTTGCATTAATGATAATTTCATCCTTCACTGGGTAGAGAAACCAACTAGGAAGAAATTCTATTCTGGATCTGATTTTCACAAACAAGAAGAACTAGCTGCTGGGAATTGGTGGAAACTATGGTGGGAAGTGACCATTCCATCTTCAAATCTGCATTATCTAAGGGAGAAAATCCAGGTATTATCTATCATGAGCCCTACATTTAGGAGAGCAAATTTTAAAAGTTCAGAGAAAGGACATGTAGGATCCTTTGTACTAAATTTCTTCAGAGGAAGTCAGATCAAAATGAATGGGAAGATCTCAAAGATGAAATTCTGAAGATAAAAAGAGAAATAATTCCATTGAAGAAGAAAAGAAGAAATTGTCTAAAGAGACCCATGTGGATGCATAGAACTCATTAGACAACATAGCCTTTAAAAATATGGCTACATAGAGTAGTTTCTCAGGACTTAGGAATCACTAGACTTCTGAAACTCACAAGAGCACCTCCAAACTTGGACATTTCTGCCTCAAAATCAATGGTCAGTCATCTAAGATCAGACCACAATACACAATTCAGAAAAGGCATCCAAAGATCCAGGCTCAAAGTTGCCTAGCTGAGGCCCTGGGAGCCCTACTATATGGGAGCAATCAACATCCTTGACAGCTAGGAGGAAGAAGAGACATCCATCCTTCACCATTCATGGTTGGTATATGATATCACCCAGAAGATCTAAGAAAGAGAAATCAGAATTGAGTTACTCCCTTTTTGTAGAGCAACTCGGTGGCTCAGTGGATAGAGTGCTGAGATTGGAGCCAGGAAGACTCATCTTCGTGAGTTCAATCCTGACCTCATATAAATATTAGCTGTGTGACCCTGGGCAAGTCACTTAACCCTGTTTTTTTTCATTTTCCTCATCTGTAAAATGAACTAGAGAAGGAAAGGGCAAACCACTGCAGTATCTCTGGCAAGAAAATCTCAAATGAAATCACAAAGAGTCAGACACAACTGAACAATACTCCCTTTTTAAAAGTCTGCTGAGTCATCAAATTTTTCCTTCTTGGTGGTCAGTAAGCTCCTGAGTTCTTTAGTGCTAAACTGTGTAAGGCCAGCAGGAAGCAGCCAAGCATCCCTGAAACACCTCATCATTGAGCTAACATGGACAGTCTGCTGAAATCAGGCTGGAAAGCTCTGTGCATGCTCTGTTGTACATGTTTTCTTCCTCCTCAAATTGCCCTCTTAGCATGTAGTCTGTATCCCCTACTTGGCTGGTTAGGTGTCATCCTTCATTCTCGAAGAGGACCAAAATGACATCACCATGATAAAGTGAAGCTTCATTGTGTCCGACTGTAACTGACCAGACCAATACAAGCTCAGAATGTGCTACCACAGGTTGGGCACAGATAGTCCGTGTGAATCATTGGGGTGGATATCCCAAATTTGTGCATCCTACATTTACTTTGTGCTGTCTCAATTCTGCTTTGTTCATAGAGCACAGCACCTTTTCTGATGTGGGCATGCCATGCTGAGCGGTCCTGTGCCAATATCTCCCATGTCGCACAGTCAAATCCAAAGTTCTTGAGAGTGTCCTTGTGTTGCTACTTCTGACCACCATGTGATCACCTGCCCCATGTGAGTTGTCCATAAAATAGTCTTTTAGCAAGCATACATTTTCCATTTGAACTGCATGACTGGTCCATCGGAGTTGCACTCTCTGAAGCATAGTTTGAATGCTTGGCAATTCAGCTCGAACAAGGACTTGAGTGTCTGGTACCTTATCCTGCCAGGTGATCCTCAGAATCTTCCTAAAACAGTTCAAATGGAAACGATTCAGTTTGCTGGCATGGCACTGGTAGACTGTTCATGTTTTACAGGCATACAACAATGAGGTCAGCACAACAGCTCTGTAGACCTTCAGTATAAGTTATTAAACAATTTTGTCTTTGTAACCTCAGCACCTAGCACAGTGTCTTCTACAATAGTAGGCACTTGAGAAATATTTACTGAATTGAAGAAAGACAGATTATAGATAGATAGAGAAGATGGGAGTTAAAAAGATTATTATAGAGAAGAGAGTTCAGCTGGAACCTCTAAGGACAGTCAAAGGTATAGCCTGCATCCCAGGATATCAATTCTGTTGGTCTCAAGTATCCTCAAGCAACATCCCCAGCCAGGGCCCTTCAGGAAAGGTCAGACAGCATCCCATACTTCAGGTGCCCAATCTTTAATAACTGGTGTCCTTATAATGAGGAGAGATCCTGCTGGACACAGGAGACTTGTGGTAACTTCAGAGATGATTAGTGAAGTTCTCTAAATTAAGGGAGTTTCAACACTGAAGACTTTTTCTATTTTCTATTGTTTTTAATTAAATGTTATTTTTTTTTCATGGAAATGTATTTTCTTTCATTTCCTACCCTCCACTCCAATGGAAAAACAAGGCAAATTCCTTTTAACAAATATACATGCAAATCAAATTCCCTCATTGTCTGTGTCCAAAAGAATGTCTCATTCTGCATCGTGAGTCCATCACCTCTCTGTCAAGAGATGGATACCATGCTTTATCACTGGTCATCTGGAATCATGGGCATAGCATTGATCAGAGTTCTTATAGCTTTCAGAGTTGTTTGTGTTTACAATGCTGTTGTTATTGTATAAATTTTCTTCAGAATCAATTAACCTACTAGTATTTAAGTGCCTACTATGTCAGACACTGGGCTAAGTATGGCAGTATAAAGAAAACAGGCCCTTCCCTCAAGGTGGCCACAATCCAATGAGGGAGGCAATCTGCAAAGAACCATAGACAGAGAAGATACAGATAGGGCAAAATGGGGAGAGTCTCAAAGGGAAGATATGAGGATTGGGAAAAGCTTCTTGAAAAAGTGGACCTTGTTGGGCTTAAAGGAACCCAAGGAAGTTAGGAGGTGGAGATGAGGAGGGAGAACATTCCAGGCACATAGGGACAGCCATTGAGAATGCTCTACATACAGAGTGGAGAAAGAAATGAATTCTCAGAATATGTGGACACTAAGGGGATTTGGATACTGTTGGATTTTGATTAGACAGGAGCATAAACCTAATGCAAGTTATGAGTTTGTGATTCATCATCACGGAGGAAAGCAGCAGCTGCCCTTACCCAAATACCTTTCAAGGTAGAGGCGTCTAGCACTGAGGAACCCCATGAGACCCTTAGTACAAACATGAGAACAAAAGCAAAGCACAGACTGTTGAAAAAAATAGTGTCTGAAATGACACTATTCACAGAATGGGACAGCTAGGTGGTGCAGTGGATAGAGCACCAGTGCAGGAGCCAAGAGGACCTGAGTTTAAATCTCATCTCAGACACTGGACACTCCACTTGCTGTATGAAGTCACTTAACCCCCATTGCCTCATCCTGAGTCATCTCCAGTCATCCTGATGAATATCTGGTCACTGGGTTCAGATGGCTCTGGAGGAGAAGTGAGGCTGGTGACCTACACAGCCCTCCCTCACTCAAAACAAAGTCAAGTGTAAGTCATGTCATCACGTCTCTGATGGCATGGTCTTCTTTGGCAACAAAGGACAAACACATCCGCAGAATTTTCTAAAGAAAACTAAAAATATTTTTAAAGGGTTTATTTGTGTCTAAGTTCCCCTGGAGAAAAGAATAGGATCACTGAAGGGAGATTACTGCTCTAGAGAGATAGGATACAAAAATAATAGATCACAGAGAGGCGGTTGAGGGACTCAGCTATTGTTTTTCATTGCTTTCGCTTCCTGGGAGAATAATCTGCAGGCTGATAAAGACAAAACAAAATGACTAATAAGGCTTTTACACCCAAGATATGCATGGAGGAAAAGAGATAAAAAACAGAAAGGAAAAAGACCTATATCTACAACCCTTTTATAACAACTCTTTTCTGGGGGTAAAGAATTGGAAAATGAGGGGATGGACATCAGTTAGGGAATAACTGAATAAGCTGTGGTGTGTAATTGTGATGGAATTATGAGCATCTCAGGAAAACCTGGAAAGACTTTTACATGGGTTGATGCAAAGTGAGATGTAGTGGCTACAAAGTAACAATAATATTGTAGGATAATCAGCGATGAATGATTTGGATATTTTCAGTAATACAACAATCTATGACAATTCTGAAGGACTTAGAATGAAAAATGCTATCTGTCTTCAGAGAAAGAATTGATGATGGCTGAATGTAGTCTGAAGCAAATTTGGGGGGTTTTTCCCACTTCCTTTATTTTTTTGAGGTTTTTATTTTGTTTATGTTTTCTTTCATAACACGACTGTTATGAATATGTTTCACATGATTACACATGTACAATCTATATGAAATTGCTTGCCTTCTCAATGAGGGGAGGGGAAGAAGGAAGGGAGAGAATTTGAAACTCAAAGTTTTAAAAATAGTTGTTAAAAATTGTTGTTTTCAAGTAACGGGGAAAAAATTAAATATTAAATAAATACCCAAAACAGGTAAGCATGGAGACAGTAAGAGAGCAATTAGCTTCCCCTAACGAGTTCAGGTTACTAGGCCCAAAGGAACTATAGCTCAGGATTCTGAAAGCGCTGACAGGTATAGCTGTTAAGCCACCATCTTTGTTCATTACCCATTAATTGCTTCAAAAGAAGAAATATAAAGTATTAATGACCATTTGAAAACATGACCAAAATATGGAATATCAGTGCTAGAGGCACTGTGGAAAGACAGGTCACACTAAGACACTCTGGGAAAACCATTGTGGATATCAATTTGGCATTATTAAAAGAAAAATGACAAATGTTCATACTCTTTGACCCAATGAAGCTACTACTTACTAGGCACTTCCTCTCTGACTAATCAGAGCCAAGGTAGACACCCCAGTGGCATCTCACGAGCTTCAGGATTGCTGATCCATAGAATATCTTGAACCTGGGGAAGTCATCCCCCTAGTGGAACCCAATTTGCAAGTGCAATTTGGGCTATGAGGGCAGCCCAAAGATGTGTTACACATCTCTTTGATAAAATATTTTATGCTGTTTTTCCTGTGCAATTCTTGCTTGGTAATACAACTATCTATTCATGACTACCATATGTCTTTTTCCTTTTGGGTGGCCTGAAACTTCTTCTTTGGAATATCACACAGCCAATTCAAATTTTTGTGTCATACAGTAGGTAAAGCCCTAGAATTGGAATCTGGAAGATATAAATGCAAATCCTGCCACTGAACATGGGCAAATTTCTTCCCCTCGAAGTCTCAAATTTGTGATTTGTAAAATGGGATAATTCCTGTAGTGCCTACCTCACAGGCCTCACAGGAAGCTCAAATATATAAATGTTAAAAGAAATTTACAAACATACAATTTACATACATTAGATAAGGAAAAAACTTAATCACATTATTAAAAATCCACTATCTTGTTCGTGGCCAGTGTCACTGGATTGAAGAGTACATGTTGGGGAGTAAAGTGTAAGGAGACTGGAAAGGTAGGATGGAGCTAAGTTACAAAAGGCTTTAAATGCCAAAAAGAGCATCTTGTACTTGCTTCTGGAAGCAAGAGGAAGCCACTGGAGTTTATTGAGTAGAGGGGGTGACATAAGAAAGCTCCTAGAGTTGGTTAAGTGACTTACCCAAGGTCAAACAGTTAGTGGGTGTCTGAGACCAGATCTGAACTCAGGTCTTCTTGACTCCAGGCCCCGCATTCTATTCATTGAACCATCTCACTACACATGATTACCAAAAATGACATAGAAAACTTAACACTTCTGCACAAACAAAATTAATGCAGCTAGTATAAGAAGGGAAGTAATTTGACTAAAAAAAAAGAAATCTTTGTATCAAATGCTCTGATAAGATTCTGATGACCATATTATAAAAGCAAGTAACAGAAATATGTAGGAAAAAACCATTCTCTAATTTAGATGAACAAATAGTTCTCAAAAGAATTGCAAAGTATTAGTAACCATATGAAAGAATGCTCCAGATTACTTATAATAAGAGAAACACCATTTCTTTTTTAAAAAGAGCAACAATGCTTTACTCACACCCTGAACAATGACAAATATGACAAAAGGTGATTGATTGAAATAGCAAATGTTGGAAGGGCTGTGGAAAGACTTGAAGACAAATGCTCAAATTTTCCATCCTTCGTCATCTTTCATCATATCTCTTACTCTCCCAAACTTTCCAAAAGATCTCACTTCATAATTCACTGAAAAAATTGAGATCATTTTCCAAGAGCTCTTTCATCTCCTTTTCTCCTGATCTCACACCCATCAGACATCTATTTTCTTCCAGTAAACCCATCTTCATCCCTATCTCTGATAAAGAGGTGGCCCTTGTCCTTGCTAAAGTAAACCCCTGGACATGTAACTTCTCCAGCACATTGCCCCAGTCATCATCTACTATTACCCTCTTTCATTCACAGTCTTTACATATCTATTGGTATCTTTCATCCCACCTACAAACACATCCACATGTCTCCCACTTGATCCCAATATTTCCCCACTAGCTGTCCTCCAATATATCTCCACCTTCTAAGGTAACTTCCTTGTGAGAGTCATCTATACTAAACAGATCTCTGCTTATAGATCTCCTCTCATTCACTTCTAAACCCTTTGCCATGTGTTTTCTACCCTAGTCACTTAACTGAAACTACCATCTTCAAAGCCACCAATAATATATTAATTGCCAAATTAATTATACCTGTTCTAAGTCTTCATCTTTCTTGACCTATCTGCAGCATTTGACTGTTGATTACCACTCCCGTGGGATGGTGCTCTACTCAGTTTTCTTGGTCCTGCTTTCTTCTGGTTCTTTGATTACCCATCTTACTTTTCCAAATCATGTTCCCTAACCATTTTTTTCCTAACTCTTTTTTTTTTTTAATTAGCGCAATGCTTCTTTCTTTTATTAAGTCTGGCAATTTCCACAATATTTTGCAACATTTTCAACATGTAAAAAAATCAAATCCTCACTAGAAGCGGATTATTGTTATTTCACATAATTAGAAATAGCAAGTTCATATTTAAGATTCTGCAAAGCAAACAAAAAATAAAGATACCTGGCTTTTGAACAAACTGTATCATGAAAACAAACAAAAAAAATCAATATAATTTATTCATTTTTATTTACAAAATTAGAGCCAAGCAGTATAAAGAAGGATGTTAATAATGAAGACGCCACATGTATTGTTGACACATGGATCTTATATACTGAAAAGTTACATCTTGTACCCTGAAACACGACATAAGTCAGGTTAATTTAGGCTCATCACTCAGGTTTGAAAAATTGTTTTTGGAAACTTTCTTATTATATTTAACATATTCAATTAAAAGGCTTTCTACTAGCTCATGACAATAGACTCCACTACTCATTTAAAGAGTTGTCTTCTTTGTTGTAGTATAAAATTTTTGTCCAGTATCAAAGTTCTGGTGAAACACAAAGTTGAAGTCATTTGCTAGTGTATATATACATTACTTACAGGGGTGCTGAGGAGGTATAGGTGGAATAGCTTAGATTTAACACTAAGTTTCTGCTGAGTTTTTGTCAAAGCAAATAGCTGTAATGGCAAGTAAAGTAGGATCTTTTGCTGTTTTTGTTTTAGTATAATCAAGAAATGTTAATGCCTATTTGTTCCAGGATCCATGGCCATTTAGATTGCAAAGCCAATGATCCTGGAAGGGTGGATTATAATCACAAGTAAACGCAGTTTTTATTTATACCAAGAAGTATAATGCCTCTGAATAATGTGATTAAGGAAAATCTTTCCCATCCATTGTCAGGCCTAGGAAGATTTGTAGGAAGGTCCACATCTTTTGTTAATGAGGCGTTTGTTCTCAAGGGATATGATTCCCTCTGGCTCTAAAAAGTGTATAAAGACTCTGAGGTGTGGTTTTACTTTGGGGCTTAGTTTTTGGAAGGAGGTTTGTATGCCAGATACACTCTGGGAAGCAGCTAAGCAGCCCCCTAGCTTTGAAAACCCAGATGTTTCTGCTTCCCTCTCTGGTAACTATAGTCAGATAGTTGGACCTGTCTGTTGATTTATGATTTATGTATTGCTTATGTCAGACAGTTTGGAAGCTCTGTCTGTTGACTTGATTTCTCTGTATTTTCTCTGAAGTTCAGGATGCTAACTTTTTCCCCTGAGCTAACTAAATGACACATGGGCTTGATTAAAGTGATTGCTAACCCCTCAAAAGTTGCCTTTCCTTCTATGAATGTAGATCTAAGAACCTGTGACAGCATGCCCCACTGTGAATGTTGGGGTGCTTCCTGATAAAAAAGCTAAGCTATAAAGCAAGTAAAAATCACCTCCACAGCATTCTGGTGAGTTTCCATTTGACCATCTTTTCTGGGTAAACCTCAAGAACATAATCTTAAGTAAGAACTCTCTAAATAATTTTATACATTTATAGAGAGAGCATGGACTGAAAGGACATATAAACATGACCTAACAATGGAACTTTTACTAGTTCAGAATCTTCTCAAACAATACCAAATGACTTTGGGGGATCACCGTAAGTTCTTAATTTCAACATTTTCTTCATTAAAACATCTCCTTTTTGTGTCATTCTAAAAACTACAATCAGTATGAAAAAATTTCTTACTCAAATGATTAAATTGTACATTTCTGTGTATACCAGGCAGCAACTTGTGTATTTGTGCTTCTGTTCTGGGGCACTTGGTCAAAGAGGAATTCATTTGTATAGGATTACATCTTGCTGAAGCATTCTTTAGCATGGGTCCACACTTGAATTCCCTTTTGCACATACTAATCTGCATAACTGCATAGCTTATGAAATTTCTGTTGTTCTTCTCCTTCATTTATTTGTTTCTCTAGCACCTTTATTCTGGCTTCTCTTTGCTCTGGAGTTTCTTGACCAAATTGATTACTGGGCATTCCGTTCAGGGAGAATGTCCTCACAGTCCCTGTTGTGTGTTCCTCACACTGTGGCTTTTTGGATGCCACATCCTTAATGGTCATATCCAAGTCGTACCATATTAGTTCATGTTTTCTACAATCTGCTCTTAATGCTTCACCATAGAAAAGATATTCCTTTAGTTGTTCTGCAAATGTTTCTCTTCTTCTAAAATATCATTAATAGAAGCTGCATATCCATTCATATGATGTTGTGCACTCTATAGTTCATCTCCCATTTCTTTTTCTATGGCACTCCAGTCACTTAAAACTCTTCCATAATTTCCATAAACTTTATAGACACCATAGATTCAGTCTGCCTCTGGCTCTGACTCGAAGAAAGTGTGAGATGACAGATTGTATTTCATCACCACAGTGTTTCCGTTCAGTAAATCTGTTGTCTGGGTTTTTCACTCTGAATGTTGCATTAAGAGCTTTTATCTTGGAGTCTGCCTTTAGCTGGAACCCTGCTTCATTCAATGTCTCCTTCCAGTTATTTTCCTATGTCAAAAACAAATAGAAGATTTTGTCTTCAGAAAGGATAGAATGTGAAGCCACCTTCCAATTAATCTACCTGTCTCACATGTCTACCTCTTCCAAGCCATCTAATCAGCTAATAAAGCATAAGTCTGATCATGTCACCTCCTTATTCAGTGAACTCCGGTGGCTTCCTATTTTAACCAAGATGAAATCAAAAAGTTCTCTCTTTGTCATTGAAAGCCCTTCGTAGCCTGGCCCCTTCATACTTCTCCAGTCTTCTTACATCTTACTCTCTTGTAATCACTCTATAATTCAGATGCACTGGCCTACTTCATCCCCCAACTCTTTTGCACTGACAATTTTCCATACATGGAATACTCTCCTTTCCCTATATGCTCCTCAGATTCCTTTAAGACTGAGCTCAAATCCTCCCTTCAGCAGGAAACCTTTCCCAGCACCCTCTACCTCTCAGCTCTTTCAGTCTTCCCTTTGGAATCCGCTCCCGTCCTCTCTGAGTACATCTTGTATGTACATAGTTGTTTATATGATGTCTCCCCAGTTCCTTTGTGAGCTCCTTGAGGGCAGGTACAGTGTCTTTGCCTTTCTTTCTATAGCTGGTTTTTAAATAAATGCTTGACTGAGTAAATGACTGATTAATGTACCATAAGTGGTTCGAGTTGGTCCAACCATCCTGAAAAGTAATTTGCAATTATACTACATAACCATAACTCCCATATTCTTTGACCCAGAGATTCTATTGCTAGACATACAAGATATGACAAAAAGAAAGTTCCAATGGACTTCCCAATATTTCTAGCCACACTTTTTTGTAGTAGCAAATAACTGGAAATTCCATGGAGTGGGGTTGGCTAAACAAATAACATAATAGGATATTGTGCCATCTCATCATCATGTCAAAAGCCAAATGTTTCACGAGAATGAAAATATCTGTGGCACATATCCCCCCTATAACTCTCTTTTGTTTAGTCATTTTTCAGTTGTGTCTGAATCTTCATGACCACATTTGGAATTTTCTTGGCAAAGATACTGCAATAATTTGCCATTTCCTTCTCCAACTCATTTTTACAGGTGAGGAACTGAGGTAAACAGGATGAAGTCTTGCCCAGAGTCACACAGATGGTCAATGATCAGATTTGAACTGAGGAAGATGAGTCTTCCTAACTCCAAGCCCAGCACTCTATCCATTGTACCACCCACCTGCCTGTTCAGAGCTTCGACATCTAGCAAATTTTATAATGAGTTCTTTTTATTCCTAACTGAATTGATAAAACTCAGGAGAAATTTTGACTTCTGCAATATATTCCACAGAACTACCTAGGTGTAGCTTTGAATACTGAGGATAACTGACTCAACATATACAATTTATCTTCATCTGCTTCTGATGTAGAAAAGGCCATCCCAGATCACTGGGAAATTCAATTATAGAGCACTTTGTAAAGCATGCTGGGATCACAGAGAGACATGAGAGACTTCAGTGGTCATCTGGTCCAGTCTGTACATTTTACAGACAAGGAACCTGAGATTACAAAGAATTAAATGCCCTATCCAAGATCATACAGGTAGTAAGTGACAGATTTGAACCCAAAACCTTTGTCTCTAAATACAGCACTTTCCACTCCTTGGTACTGATTCTTGTCATTATATTACTTTTACGTTGCTTGACCTTTGTTGCAGATGACAGGGACAGGGAGTGGATCTATGGTGTAAGGAATCTGTGCAGGAAGAAACTCCTTCTAGCAATGCAGATTGGCATCTCAGCGACTGCTAGTTTGGGGATAGTGAATGGAGTTTGAGCTCTGGGGTCAAGAGGTCGTTGTTCAGTTGTTTTCAGTCATGTCCACCTCTTTGTCACCCTATTTGGGATTTTCTTGGAGTGGTTTGCCATTTCCTTCTCCAGATCATTTTATAGATGAGGTACTGAGTCAAACAGGGTCAGGTGACTGACTCAAGGTCACACAGCTAGGAAATTAGGCTAGATTGAAAGTCAGAAAAATGAATCTTCCTGGCACTATACTCACTGTGCCGCTCAGCTTCCTCCAGATTACATAGTCTAGACTCCATGTGAGTGAAGTTTTACTGGATTTAAATTTGAAAATCAGCACCTCAGTTTTCCCATCTTTAACATGCTCAGAATGCAAAGAGGCCTTAGGGGATGAATATTCTCATTAACCAGAAATACATGCTTGAACACTAGGGTCCAAACTTTGGGTGGTTTAGTTCTGCTATTGCTCTATATTAAACCTGTATTCCCTAAGTATTCAATTCAATAGAATTCAGTTCAAGTATCATTAGGTCCTGTATCCTGCAAGGATCTCTGCTTGGCTATAGGGATATAAAGACAAAAGGAAATAAAAACCATAGCTACCTCAAGTTGTAATGGTGTAACATATGATCATTGGTCCCAGTCCAATGAAAACGTGCAGTGACAATTCAACAATGAAACCACTTTTGGGGATTGATCATTCACTCTTTTTGGGATCTGGCTAAATTTAATCTGAGGAACAATAACCATGAGCACAAGCTAAGAAATCAAATGTGAAATCCCTTTCCCTTCAGCTGTGTAAAAACAGCAGTCTTGGGAGTGGGGAGCACCTCCAGGTTGGTTTATTCCTTTGGGTTTTGGTTGGTGTTCAACTTTCTCTGACCACATCATTCACACATACAGTATTTCAAGAGTGGAGTACAAGTTAAATCTTTCAACTGAACCAATGTATTTGTGAAGGAAGCCTGCAGCATGCCTGAGGAGTACTTACACAAATATTCCAGCTATTTGAAAGCACAGGTATAACACTGGCAAGTCCTATGGGGGAGAAGATCCATCTCAGCCTTCTGTAGCATTGTAGAAGTTCAAAGTGGGAATAAGGGGACATTGGTTTAGTCTGCCTCCTTTTGTTTTTTTAATGACACAGAAAAAGACTATTTTAAGAGCTTATATTTTCATAATGTTTTATAGTTTATAAAATTTAATCATATATACCAATTCATTTGAGCCTCATAACAACATTGTGAAGTTAATAGTACAGGTATTATTGTTTCCATTTTATAGTTGAGGGAAGAGAGGCTGAAAGGTTCCATGACTTGCCAATTTCACATAGCTAGTAAATATCCCAGCCTGAACTTGGAAAACCAGGTTTTCTGACTCTAGATCCAGTCCTCTTTGTATTATATGTGGTTATAATGGTTTTAATAGCTGAGATGTTTAATTCAAAGTTATAATTAGTGCCTTCCTTGCTATGAATGGATTCATCCACCCTTTTAACCAACTTCAAATCCAAAGGAGTTAAAATTTAAAAATAAACCACCTTTATATGCCTTTCTTAGAGTAGGAGAAAATGACTAATTCTAGAATTCCTATCCTCCTTTATATTTTTGAAAAGGAAAAATACATGACGTGTAGATAGTTGTTTAAACAGAACAATGTGGCAGTATATGCATCTGGGTTGACAGTATTTTCTCAACCTCAATATCCATCCAACCTGAAAAACAGGTCTGTCCCATAGATGTGAGTAGGAAGAAAGAAATGTGACATACCAAACCAAAATGATTTCTGTAAGAACTTTGTGGGTACAATGATAGTGATTGAGAATGGATCTCTAATTTCATCAGTGTAGGGAACTCCAGGATGAAGAAACTTCCTCTACCAATGCACATTGGCATTCAAAGGGCCACACTTGAAAATCTAGAGGGCCACATGTGATCTTGAAGCAGCAGGTTCTCCACCACTGGACCATGGGCAAAAAAACATAGACTAAAACTGAGCATAAATCAATACATCATGAAAGGCAAAGGAAGAGATGTTCAGGCCAATTCATCCCCCTTTGTACCCATTTCCTGGAATTCTTGGTGACCTTGCCACTAGTACTGGAGATTTGATTCATTATTCACCATGTTAATAATAATTAACCCTGCTTTCAGGAAACAGAACCAAGTGATGGTTTTATCTGAGAGCGCCTATAATCTCCACCAAGTAACTCCTTTCTAATTTATATAACTCATAACACTAGGCTATGAAATAGAATATATAACTTTGAAGACTCTCTTCCTTTCTAGCAAAGGAGGACAAAACATTTTTTAATATGGACATAGAAGACCCTTTAGCACAGGCAGCCCCATCTCACCTAGAAAGCATGATTTTTAGAAAAAAATGCTAAAGGATCTAGGTTCAAATCTAGACTCTGTTACTTGCTACCTGTCTGATTTGGGACAAGTAATTTCACTTCTCTGGGCCTCAGTTTCATTTCCATTCACTCAATAAGCATTTATCAAGGGATGAGAAATCCCCAACCTCCAAGAATTTATACTCTGTTTGGAAAAAAACAAGTACCCAGATATGAGAAGTAAGTGCAAAATTATTTAGGGGAGGGGAGGGCACCAGCATCTCAAGGATTAGAATAGGCCCCATCCAACTTGAGCAGAAATTTGAAGAAACCTTAGAAGTGAGGAGTGAGTGTATTCCAGACCTTTGGACAGATGATGCAAAGATCCTGAGACCTGAGTAAATACTGACATCATGGAACACGAAGTAGGTCAGTTTGACTAGAACATGTCCAGCAGACAGTGGAGAATTCATCAAACATGTGGACTCACTGACTCAACAAGAGATGGATGTGGTATATAAGGAGAACAGATAGGTCAGTTTGACTGTAACACAAAATGTGTGAAGGGAAGCACTGTGCCATAAGCCTGGAAAAGAAAACTGGCACCAGATGATGAATGGTTTTTAATGTCAAGCAGAGAAGCTTTATATTTAATCCAAAAGGTAATAAGGAATCCCAGACACTTCCCAGGTAGGGAAGTGACCTAGTCAAACATGTGATTGAGAAATGTCAATTTGGCAGCTCTGTGTAGGAAGGATCGGAGGACAGAGAGGCTTGGGAAAGTGAAACCAATTAGAAACTTAATTTAATTGTGAGGGAGAGGAGTGATGAAGGCCTGAGCCATGTGAGTGGGTATGTAACAGATAGAAAGGGGTGAGGGAGAAGGAAGGATGCCTCTGAGGTTTCCACCTTAGGAGACTAGAAGGATGATGGCGCCCTTGACAAATAGGAGAAGCTATTAGGTCCTTGAGGTTGGATTCCATGAACTTTGGGGCCTTTTCCAACCCTGAGGTTCTGTGGAGGTTGAGGTCAACCTCGCTAATCTCAGTTTAATTCAATTCAACAACTATTTACAATAATATTTGTGAGTTATATCTAAGTAGGCAGCTAGGCAGGACATTGGATAGAGCACCAGGCCTGAAGTCAAGAAGACTCTGAGTTCGAATCCTGCCTCACACCCTTACTGTGTGACCCTGGGCAAGTCACTAAACCTGCTTTACCTCCGTTTCTTCATCTCCTCCTCCAGGAACTCCTCCAGTATCTGTCAAGAAAACTCCAAATGGGGTAATCAAGAGTGGTGCATGACTGAAAAGACTGAACCACAAACAACTGTTCTGCGTACTTGGGACTGCAAAGGTTAAAAAAAAAAAGGCACATCACTTCATTCTCTGGGCTCCAGGATCTTCATCTACAACATGACAGGATTAGACTAGAGAGCCTTTAAGGTTCCTTTCAGCTCTAAATCTATGATCCTATGCTGTCTCCTTGTTTCTTTCAACATTCCTATGGAACATGTCACTTCATGAGGATGGGGAAAACTCAACAAAGTTAAAGGATAAGGCCCCTGCCTGGGACTTTGATTCCTCCAATGCATTAGGATTCTGTGACAAAGAGATTGTTTTCTGGTTTGGGGGCTTTTCCCCTCA